>CAUYLG010060848.1:0-44242 GCA_963573385.1 Cacajao melanocephalus | reverse complement strand
TTATTTTCAAATTCAACTCAAAATAAATAAACAACCCACCCACTTGTTTTTTTAATAATCATATAAAAATTAATTGGCAAAAAAAAAAAAAAAAAAAACGCAAAAAAAAAAACACAACTTTGCTCTTCCCAGCCTTCCTTTCCTCGAGAGAAAGCAACTACTTCATCCCTTCATTGTTCATGCCAAAAACCTGAAAGTCATCCCTGACTCCTTTCTTTCTCTCACACTTTACATCTAATCCAGCATCAAATCCTGTTACCTATACCTCACAACACTATCTAAAATCTGACTACTGGGAAGTCCTAGCTAGAACAATCAAATGAAATAAAGAGATTCAAATTGAAAAGAAGCCAAATTTTCCTTATTTGCAGATAATATGATCTCATGTTTGTGAAAGTTACAGTAAAGTTACAGGATACAAAATCAACATACAAAAATCAGTAGCATTTCTATATGCCAACAGCAAATACTCTGCAAGAAATCAAGAAAATAATCCCATCTATAACGGCTATGAATAAAACTCAGTATCTAGGAAGAAACTTAACCAAAGAAGTGAAAGATCTCTACAATGAAAACTAGATGCAAGAAATTGAAGAGGACACAAAAAATTGAAAAGATATTTTATGTTCATGGATTGGAAACATCAATACTGTTAAAATATTTGTTCATGCCACCCAAAGCAATCTACAGGTTCAATGCAATCTCTATTAAAATACTAATGACATTCTTCACAGAAACAGAAAAAATAAAATTCTAAAATTTATACAGTACCACAAAAGACCCAGACTAGCAAAAGCTATCCTGAGCAAAAAGAACAGAACTGGAGGAATCACATTATCTGACTTTAAATTATACTACAGAACTGTTGTAACCAAAACAGGATGATGTTGGCATAAAAACAAACACATGCTAGCATAAAAATAAACACAAAGACCAATGGAACAGAATAGAGAACCCAGAAGTAAATCCATAAATCTATAGTGAATTCATCTGTGACAAAGGTGCAAAGAATATACACTATGGAAAAGAACAGTGTCTTCAATAAATGGTGCTGAGAAAATTCGATATCCATATGCAGAAGAATGAAATTAGATCCCTATCTCTCATCATATATAAAAATCAAATCAAAGTGGATTAAAGAATTAAATCTAAAGCCTGACACTATGAAACTACTAAAAGAAAACATTGGGGAAACTATCCAGGACATTGGACTGGGCAACACTGTATTAATACCGCACAGCAAATGCAACCAAGGCAAAAATGGACAAATGAGATCACATCAAGTTAAAAGCTTCTGCACAGCAAAGGAAACAATCAACAAAGAGACAACCCAAAGAATGGAAGAAATCTGCGAACTATCCATCTCACCAGGGATTAATAACCAAAATATATAGGGAGCTCAAATAATTCAATAGGAAAAAATCTAATAACCCAATTAAAAAATAGACAAAAAAAATCTAAATAGGTATTTCTCAAAAGAAGGCATGCTAATGGCAAACAGGTGTACGAAACGGTACTCAACATCACTGACTGGAGAAGTGCAAATCAAAACTATAATGAGATATAATCTTATCCCAGATAAAATGGCTTTTATCCAAAAGACAGGCAATAACAAATGCTGGCAGGGACATAGAAAAGGAAACCCTTGTATTCTGTTGGTAGGAATGTTAATTAGTACAACCACTATGGAGAACAGTTTGAAGGTTCCTCAAAAAACTAAAAATGGAACTACCATATGGTTCAGCAATCTCACTGCTAGGTATATACCCAAAAGAAATCAGTACATTGAAAAGGTAACTACACTCCCATGTTTATTGCAGCATTAACAATAGCCAAGATTTCAAAGTCACCTAAATGTCCATGAAGAGACAAATGGATAAAGTAAATGTGGTACATATACATAATGGAATACTATTCTGCCATAAAAAAGAATGAGATCCTGTTATTTGCAACAGCATGGATGGAACTGGAAGTCACTACATCAAATGAAGTAAGTCAGGCAAAGGAAAACAAACTTCAAATGTTCTTATTCATTTGTGGAAGCTAAAAATTAAAACAATTAAACTCAAGAAAATAGAGAGCAGAATGATGGTTATAGGAGACCAAAGGGTGGGGAAGAAGTGGAGACGATTAATGCATACAAAAAACAAAGTTAAATAGAATGAAAACAATCTAGTATTTGATAACACAACATGGTGATTATAGTTTTTTTTTTCAATACTTTTTGGGGTACAAGTGGCTTCTGTTACATGGATGAATTATATTATGGTTAATTCTGAAATTTTAGTACACCTATCACCCAAGTGGTGTTAACTGTACCTGTAGTTTTGTTTTGTTTTTTAATCCCTGGCTCCCCTCCCACCCTCCCCCTTCTGAGTCTTTAAAGTCCATCATATCACTCTGTATGCTTTTGGGTACTCACAGCTCAGCTTTCACTTATGGTTTTTGACTTTCCACTCCCATGATACTTCCCTTAGAATAATGGCCTCCAGCTCCATACAAGTTGCTGCAAAACACATTATTTCCTTTCTTTTAATGGCTGAATAGTATTCTGTGGTATATACACACCACATTTTATTTATCCACTCATTAGTCGATGGGCACCTAGGTTGGTTCTACATCTTTGCAATTGTAAATTGTGCTGCTATAAACATACACATGCAAGTGTCTTTTTCATATAACGACTTCTTTTCCTTCGGGTAGATACCCAGTAGTGGGATAGTTGGATCAAATGGTAGATCTACTTTTAGCTATCTGAAGAATCTCCATACTGTTTTCCAGAGGTTGTACTAATTTACATTCCCACCAGCAGTGTATAAGCTTCTCTTTTCCCCACAACCACAACATCATCTACTGTTTCGTTTTTTGTTTTTTTTTTTAAGATGGAGTCAGTCTCGCTCTGTTGCCCAGGCTGGAATGCAGCAGTACAATCTCAGCTCACTGCAACCTCCACCTCCCAGTTGAAGCGATTCTCCTGCCTAAGCTTCCTGAGTAGCTGAGATTACAGGCACCCGCCACCATGTCCAGCTAATTTTTCTATTTTTAGTAGAGACAGGGTTTCACCATGTTGGCCAGGCTTGTCTTGAACTCCTGACCTCAAGTGATTTGCTTGCCTTGGCCTCCGAAAGTGGCTGGGGTTACAGATGTGAGCCACCGTGCCCCACCATTTTGTTTTTTTTAATAATCACCATTCTAGCAGGAGTAAAGTGGTATCTCATTGTGGTTTTAATTTGATGATTAGTGATGTTGGGCATTTTTTTCGTATGTATGCTGACCATTTGTATATTCTCTTTTCAGAAATGTCTATTCATGTCTTTTGCCTACTTTTTATTTTTTCTCAGAGTCTCACTCTGGCACCTAGGCTGAAGTGCAATGGTGCGATCTCAGCACACTACAATCTCCACTTCCTGGGTTCAAGCAAATCTCTCACCTCAGCCTTCCGAGTAACTGAGATTACAGTCACCCACCATCATGCCCAGCTAATTTTTTTTTTTTTTTTTGGTAAAGACAGGGTTTCACCATGTTGGCCAGGCTGGTCTTGAACTCCTGACCTCAGGTGATTCGCCCACCTTGGCCTCCCAAAGTATTGGGATTACAGGCGTGAGCCTCAGTGCCACAGCCTTTTGCCTACTTTTTAATGGGAGGTGGGTTTTTTTGTTTGTTTGTTTTCCTTGATTTGAGTTTCTTATAGATTCTGAATACTAGCCCTTTGTTCGATGTGTAGTTTGCAAATATTTCTCCTATTCTGTGGGTTGTCTGTTTACTCTGTTATTTCTTTTGCTGTGCAGAAGCTTTTTAATTTAATTAGGTCCCATTTATTTATTTTCATTTTTGTTGCATTTGCTTTTGGGGTCTTAGCCATAAATTCTTTGCCTAGGCCAATGTCTAGAAGAGTTTTTCCAACATTATCTTCTAGAATTTTTATGGCTTCAGGTCTTATATTTAAGTTCTTGATCCATCATGATTTTTGTATATAGTGACAGATACAGTTTCATTCATCTATTATATATGGCTTACCAGTTTTCCCAGGATCATTTATTAAATAGTGTCCATTCCCCAATTTATGTTTATGTATGCTTCATCAAAGATCAGTTGGCTGTACATATCTGGCTTTATTTCTGGGTTCTCTATTCTGTTCCATTTGTCTATGTGCCTAGTTTTATACCAGCACCATATACTGTTTTGGTAACTGTATCCTTGTAGTATAGTTTGAAACTCGGTAATGTGATGTCTCCAGATTTGTTCTTTTTGCTTAGAATGGCTTTGACTATGTAGGCTCTTTTTTGGTCCCATATGAATTTTAGGACTGTTTTTTCTAATTCTGTGAAAAATGATGTTGGTATTTTGATGGGAATTGCAATGAATCTGTAGATTCCTTTGGGAAGTATAGTCATTTTCAGAATATTGATTCTTCCAATCCATGAGCATAGGATGTGTTTCCATTTGTTTGTATCATTTACAATTTCTTTCACCAGTGCTATAGTTCTCCTTGTAGAGATCTTTCACCTCCTTGGTTAGGTATATTCCTAGATTTTATTTTATTTGCAGATGTTGTAAAAGGGACTGAATTACTGATTTGATTCTCAGCTTGATTGCTGTTGGTATATAGCAGTGCTACTGATTTGTGTACACTGATTCTGTAACCTGAGACTTTACTGAATTTATCAAATCTAAGAGTCTGTGATTTTCTAGGCATACAATCATATCATCTGCAAACAGCAATAATTTGACTCTCTTTTCCAATCTGGATACCCTTTCTCTTGTCTAATTGCTCTGGCTAGTACTTCCAGAACTGTGTTGAATAGGAGTGGTAAAAGTGAGGCATCCTTGTCTTTTTCCTATTCTCAGGGGGAATCCTTTCAAATTTTCCCCATTCCATATGATGGTGGCTCTGGGTATGTGTCCAGATGGCTTTTATTATTTTGAGGTAGGTCTCTTCTACTCTCAACAGTTGGTTGACAGTTATTATAAAGTGTGCTGGATTTTCCATCTATTGAGATAATGTTTTTTGTTTTAAATTGTTTATGTGCTATATCACATTTACTGACTTGCATATGTTAAACCATTCCTGCTAGGTGAGTTTCTTGAAGACCGCAAATATTTGGATTCTGTGTCCATTCTGCCATGAAACCCACTTGGTCATGACAAATTATCTTTTTGATGTGTTGTCGGATTCACTTAGCTAATATTTTGTTGAGGATTTTTGCATCTGTGTTCATCAGAAAAATTGGTCTGTAGTTTTCTTCTTTTGTTGTATCCTTTACTAGTTTTCTAATTAGGGTGATACTGCTTTCACAGAATGATCTAGGGAGGATTCCTTCTCTCAATATTTTGGGAATAGTTTCAGTAGGATTGGTACAAATTCTTTGAATGTCTGTTAGAGTTCAGTTGTGAATCCATCTGGTCCTGGGCTTTTTTGTTATTGCTGGCAATTTCTTAATAACTAATTCAATCTCACTGCTTGTTATTGGTCTGTTCAAGGTTTTATTTCTTCCTGATTTAATCTAGGAGGGTTGTATGTTTCCAGGAATTTGTCCATTTCCTCTGGCTTTTCTAGTTTGTGCACATATAGGTGTTCGCGGTAGTCTTGAATGATCTTTTGTGTTTCTGTGGTATCGACTGAGATGTCACCAGTTTCATTCCTAATTGAGCTTATTTGGGCCTTCTCTCTTCTTGATTAATCTAGCTATTGATCTATTAATTTTATTTTTTCAAAACAACAGCTTTTTGTTTCACTGATCTTTTGTACTTTTTGTGTGTTTGAATTTCATTTAGTTCTGCTCTGATCTTTGTTACTTCTTTTCTTCTTCTAGCTTTAGGTTTAGTTTGTTCTTGTTTCTACAGTTCCTTGAGGTATGACATTAGGTTGTCAATTTGAACTCTTTCAGACTTTTTGATGTAGGCATTTAGTGCTATAAGCTTTCGTCAGCACTGCTTTTGCTCTATCCCAAAGGTTTTGATAACTTGTCTCATTTATTACCACTCAATTCAAAGAATTTTTAAATTTCCATCTTGGTTTCATTGTTAACCCAGATATCACTCAGGAGCAGAATATTTAATTTATATGTATTTGTATAGTTTTGAGGGTTCCTTTTTGAGTTGATTTCTAGTTTTATTCCACTGTGGTCTGCAGAGATATCTGATGTAATTTCGATTTTTAAAAAATTTATTGACATGTGCTTTGTGGCCTATCATATAATCTATCTTGGACAATGTTCCATGTCCTGATAAGTATATTCTGGCCAGGCATGGTGGCTCACGTCTATAATCCCAGTACTTTAGGAGGCTGAGGCAGGTGGATCACGAGGTCAGTTCAAGACCAGCCTGGCCAAGATGACAAAACCCCATCTCTACTAAAAATACAAAAATTAGCTAGGCATGATGGCAGGTACCTGTAATCCCAGCTACTCAGGAGGCTGAGGCAGGTAACTGATTGAACCCAGGAGACAGAGGTTGCAGTGAGCCAAGATCTTGCCACTGCACTCCAGCCTGGGCGACAGAGCAAGATTCTGTCTCAAAAAAAAAAAAAAAAAAAAAAAAGGAATGTATATTCTGCAGATCTTAGGTAGAATGTTCTATAAATATCAGTCCATTTTGTTCTAGCTTGTCATTTAAGTCCATTGTTTCTCTGTTGACATTTAGTCTCAAAGATCTGTCTAGTGTTGTCGATGGTATACTGAAGTCTACCACTACTATTATTTTGCTGTCTACCTCACTTCTTAGGTCTAGTAGTAATGGTTTTACAAATCTGGGAGCTCAGTGTTAGGTGCATATAATTTTAGGATTGTAGTATCTTGTTGAATTGATCCTTTTATCATTACATAGTGACCATCTTTGTCTTTACTGTTGTTGCTTTGAAGTTTGTCTAAGAATAGCTACTCCTGTTTGATTTTGGTTTCCATTTAGGTGGAATACCTTTTTACACTTTTTTGAGTTTATATGACTCCTTCTATGTTAGGTGAGTTTCCTGAAGACAGCAGATAATTGGATTCTGTATCCATTCTGCCATCTGTTAAGTGGAGTGTTTAGGCCATTTACATTCAATGCTAACACTGAGATGAAGTATCATTCTCTTCATCATGTTGTTATCTAGTTTGTTTTTATTTTTATTTTTTCATTGTGTAATTGTTTTATAGGTTCTGCGTTTTAAGCTTTCTACTTTGGTGCATTATCAGGCTTTTGTTTCAAGGTTTATAACTCCTTTTAGCATTTCTTGTAGTGCTGGTTTGGTAGACTTTATTTCTCCTTCATTTACGAAACTTAGTTTTGTGGGATAAAAAAATCTTGGCTGATAGTTGTTCTGCTTAAAGAGGTTGAAGACAGGACCACAGTCTCTTTTGGCTTTTAACGTTTCTGCTGAGAAGTCTGCTGTTAGTCTGATAGGTGTTCCTTTGTAAGTTATCTGATGCTTTGGTCTTACTGGCTTTAGAATTCTTTCCTTCATCAGTCAACAATAATTTACTGCATGTTTAAAAATAAATAAAAGTATAATTGGAATGTCTGTTACACAAAGAAATGAAAAATGCTTAAAGTGATAGATATCCCATTTACCCTAATGTGATTATCTACTGTATACCTATCAAAACATCACATCTACTCCAAAAATATATACACCTACTATATATCCTTAAAAACTAAAATTTAAAAATCTAAAAAATAAAAATAAATTCTTACCACTTTTAACCACCTCCACCATTATCAACCTGGTTGGAGCAACCACCATCTCTCTCCTGAATTATACATTGCCTTCCAACTAGTCGTCTTTCTTTCTCACCTGAAAATAAACCCTTCCCCAGAGTTTATTCTCAGCAACATCATCCAGAGTATTCCTGCTAAACTATATTAGCATCCAGGCATGGTGGCTCACACCTGCAATCCCAACACTTTGGGAGGCCAAGATGGGAGGTCTGCTTGAGGCCAGGACTTCAAGATAGCCTGGGCAACATCACAAGACCCTGTCTCTACAAAAAATTTAGCCAGGCATGGTCGCATGTGCCTGTAGTCCTAGCTACTTGGGAGGCTGAGGAAGGAGGATCACTGGAGCCCAGAAGTTTGAGGCTGCAGTGAGCTATGACCACTACATTGCCAGCCTAGGTGACACAGCAAGACCCCATCCCTAAAAAAGAAAAAAAAATTAATTAGGTAATGGCATTCCTCTGCTCAAAATCTTCCAATAGTTTCCTGTCTCTGAGTAAATATTGCATAATAAATAAGGCTATAAGGCCCTAATAATCTGATACCCATTAACTTCTTGGCCTCAACCTCTCTCACTATTCCTCACTCACTGTGCTCTATTCACATTGGTATCCTTGCTGGGGCTCCCACCTCAGAGCCTTTCCACTTGCTAGTTTACCCCCAATATCCACATCACTCCTTCTCTCACTTCTTCAGGTGTCTACTCAAACGTCATCTTTTGAGCCTGTCTCTGACCACCCTATATAAAATAGCAACCTCAGCCAGGCACAGTGGCTCATGCCTGTAATCCCAGCACCTTGGGAGGTCAAGTCGGGTAGATCACCTGAGGTCAGGAGTTCATGACCAGCCTGACCAATATGGTGAAACCCTTTCTCTACTAAAATTACAACAATTAGCCAGGCTTGGTGGTGTGCCCCTCCCAGTTACTCGGGAGGCTGAAGCAGGAGAATCGCTTGAACCTGGGAGGCAGAGGTTGCACTGAACTGAGATCACGCCACTGCACTCCAGCCTGGGCAACACAGCAAGATTCTGTTTCCAAAAAAAAAAAAAAGCAAGCAACCTCTCTCACAGCAGTCCCTCCCAAAGCATATCTGTTGTATTTTTCTGCATAGGACTTACCATTGGCACATGGTGTCTCTGTTTACTCTGTTTTGCACCCTTAGAACAATACCTGGCACAAAGGAGAAACACAAACGAATTTCTCAAAATATTTTCTCATACAGGATCCCAATCAATGCTCACATGATGATCGTGAAAAGTAGTAAAGAACAGATAAATTTCTTTTACAATCTTTTAAAATGTGAAAGCACAAATATACAAAGATGTTAAATGATTTGTCTATGATCATACAGTGAAGTGCTTGCAGAGCTAACCCCAGAACTGGGTTCCCAATATCTTTTCCATTTCACATTACTGTCTCCACAAACAAATCAAAGACCAGGTAAATATATGATTTCACACAGTGATCTCTAAAAGCTCAACTTGCCATCTATTCCTTTAAACCACGATCAAACATGAAATAGCACCAGACTGGTACATGACTCCACAGCTATTTATTTTCCTCTCACTAAAAGGGAGTAATAGAGGTCATCAGACTATTTTTAGCATTTACAGATTTTGTGACAATTCTGAGCAAAAGGAAAAAGCGGTAATGTGCCATGAAACAGTTAAGCCAGTAATACCAGCACTTTGAGAGGCTGAGACAGGCGGATCACCTGAGGTCAGGAGTTCAAGACCAACCTGGCCAACACGGCGAAACCCCATCTCTACTAAAAATACAACAATTAGCCCAGTGTGATGGCAAACACCTATAATCCCAGCTACTCAGGAGGCTGAGGCAGGAGAATTGTTTGAAGCTGGGAGGCAGATGTTGCAGCTTATAAGCCGAGATCACGCCACTGCACTCCAGCCTGGGCAACAAGAGCAAAACTCCATATCAAAAAAAAAAAAAAAAAAAAGAATTCAAATATTCTCTGTCCTCCTCTGCCCACGGAAGCACACTCAACACTGAAGAGTAAACCAATACCTTGGTAAACAAGCTTAAAACAGTGTCTGATTCTCAAAAGACCTTCTTCTATTGCTGTTCTGTACAACAGAGCGTGGCAAAACAAAACGAAACAAAACAAAACCCCTATCTGGAGAGAGAATGGACATGATTATTTCTCTTAATGAGGCAAGTTTGCAAAATGAACTTACAATCTGCAATCTAGTTATAAGCAAGTGGTAATGTCAACAAATTACCAATTTTAAAACAAAAGTCATTTTGTTTTCACCTTAGCAAAATAAATAGGTTTTAACCTCCAAAAATAAAAAATACATAGATTCACCAATATTGTGTTCATACAGGAAAATTTTCTCATGTTACTTAAAAGTGCTAACAATTAGTAAGTACATTAGATCCTTCAGTAATATAGTAATTTAATTTCCAGGCTCTTGCCAATACTCATTCTTCTCTTTCTGGCATCCTCTGCCACAGTTGGAAACTACATATCTAGGTCAGAAAAGACAAGTAGCTTTTCAGAATAATTCAGTATCTTTGGCTCAAGTGTTGATATTATAATTCAACCCTTTCACAAACTCCTTTTAAAATAAAACCTGACGTAAATCACAAGATTAGTACTACTGATATTTATGACAAGCCACTGGAAAAAATAATTCTGAGGTAATGGACAAAAGAAGAACCTAAGATAGGCCATCCAATGTAATTGGTATAAAACCAATAGATTGGGGTCAAAAGATCTGCATTAGAGTTCCAGCTAGACTCCTAACGTGCTCGCCAATTGTGAACAAACCTCAATTCTGAGCCTCAATTCCACTGTTTATAAAGGAAAAGAGATGGACTATACCTAGATTACTTTTACTTTTTTAAGTCTACTTAAACATGATTCTATGATACATAAGAAATCTACAAGTACATTTCGTATTAAATCAATTAAAACTATTCCTTAAAAGTATACGTTTTTGCAATGTAATCATACTTTAAATATCTTAGATAAAACTAAAAAACACAACTGGGGAAATCTGGACACTGAATATTTGACATTTGGGGATTACTTCTGGAGTGTGATAATGGTATTGTGCGAGTTTCATTTTGGGATAGGGGAGTCATACCTTTTAGAGATATATACCAAACTACTTACAGATGAACCTATGTGAAACCTGAGATTAAAAAAATAATAATCCAGTTGCAGGGGCAGGGAAGTAAAATACAATTGGTCACATGTTGATAAGTACTGAAAACGAATGACTGGGTTCTTTATGGTTCACTGGGGTTCTCGCTACTTATATATGTCTGAACATTTCCATAAGGAGATTTTTAAAACAGAAATGAATTTACTAAGCAACTAAACAACGAACTTTCCATTTATCTGTAGCAAGATGAGATTTTCATGTCATATTTTCTTCAGGCACAGCATGTCTGCTTTGGAGAGTCCATTATATCTAATTGCATAAAACCAAAGCAGGTGAAACTGTAAAAGAATTAAAAAACAGCTCGAGGAGCAATTTAGTAACTGACAATGTCAAAGATGTGGATTCCCTATAAGAAACGATCCCGCTTCTGGTTACAGCACCTAGAGTAACTTCAACACAGAAACCCATTAAGACAGACACCACCAATATTTACTGTAGCACTGATGTTCTGCATAATCACAGAATACTGGAAATCTAAATGTCCATCAACAAGAGAATGAAGATATACACTACACAGTTTATGAATGACAGTGATCCATTTCATCATGTCTGAAGTCAAAAACAATGTTTGTTGGGGGAAAAAGCTAGTTGCAGAGCAACATGAACAAAGTGATGCCTTGAATAGATGCCTGAAAAAACGTAATATTACATATAATTTATGGAGAGAGAGATAAACATACTTTTTTAGTGTAAAAACCATTCAAAGTAATGACAAATTCTGGAGAGTGGTTACCTTTGGGAAAAGAAGGAAGAGAACACATCAAGGAGGGATATACACATAATACATATCTGAGTTATGATTTCTTAGAGGAAAAAAATCTGAAACAAGTTTGGTAAAACATTAGAATATGAGAGAGTTATTTGTGGTGAATACACAGCTGTTTATCATATTCTATTTTGTCTATAAGCGTTAAACAATTTCCAATTCCAAAATACTTTTAAAATTATGTCCACGTGTAGGATATGTAAAAACAAAAGGAACTTTGCTCCTCTCTAGCAAGAAGCTACTTTAGCTTTGGTCTCAGCCTTCCAGTACTAGCAAAATAAGTATTCAATGCAAACTAAATACTGATATTGAACAGAAGATATAAGAAAGTTCTCCATCAAAGAAGATTATATGGTTTTTTTGTTTGGTTTGGTTTTTAAGTAGAATGAGACATATTCCAACACAGAACTATCTAGGGGAGTAAAGAAGACATTCAACGTGTTAGAGGATGCTGGCTAAAATCACTGTCACTATTATGAAGGTTCCAAAAAAACACAAAAGAAGGTAATACTGCCCCAAACATTCTAATTTTAAGTACAGTAACACTTTTGATAGGACAGATCTATGGAAAGCCCAAGATATTTCCCAAATCCTGTAACCTGGCAGAACTCAGCCTCCAAGTTCTGCCTTTCCTGCTGATTTTGTCAGGATTTGCTCACAGACCTTAGCTAGTGCACAGTTAGTTGTTAAGAGGGTCCTCGAGTAGGACTTACTCTAGAGCAAGAGTCAGCAAACTTTTTCTTAAGGGCAAAGTAATAAATATTGTAGTCCTGTGGGCCACACAGTCTCTGTGGAAACTACTGACCTTTGCCACTGTAGTAGAAAAGCATCCATAAACAATATATACTTGAATGAGTATGACTATGATTTAATAGTATTCCTTATCCCAGCTTTACCACATGGGTCTTTCTAGTGTTTCATCCAGATGCCTGGGAGGTCTCCCAATTGTGGCCGGGACAAAGTTTTAACATCCCTTAGCCACATATTTCTAGTATTTGTTCCACTGCCAACCCTGTGGCAGACACCTAATAAACCCTCCACAATCTTTCCGAATCATGGATAGCCCAACACTCTGGAAGAATTCATGAGAAACTCAAACACAAACATTTGGGAACCTCTCTTGTACAGCTTCCTCTTATCTGGTTCCCTTCCCCAAAGACTTTAGCTGTATCAGGTGTACTAAATTCCAACCTCTGCCTCCTCAGCAGAGTTAAGTGACCACGCTCTGCTTGCACTCCAGCTCAGCAAATTATCCTCAGGTAGAGAACAGGAGTAATCACTTAGCTCTCATCATCAGTGTCAAGACTGCAATCTTGTGCTGCCTGTTGCCCAAAGCCTGAAAATGTTCCCACATATATTATGTTGAGTTTCATAGTTGTTTATGGCACGAAGGCTAGTCTAGCACTAGTTACCCATAATATTTACAAGTCTTAGTCAATAAACATTCTAGTTTCTATTATATATCAGGACCTTAGCTGGGGCACAGTTAAATCTGATGCTATCGTGTAATCGAAAGAACATTAGGGTGAGCCTAACTAGCCATTTATTCATCCACCCAACCAACAAATACTTAATACAACAAATACCAGGAAAGGACTTAACTTTATGTCTTCAAGCTTCAGTATCAACACCACAGCCTAAAGTGGGATGATAACTTGCCCAGCTAATTACATAGACTTGTGGTAAGAATTAAATGAAAAAATGTAAAAGCATTTGATAAAGTACTATACAAATACGCTATTTTTGTGATGGCAACAATCGTACTCTTATTAGCAAAGCACAAGAAGTTCACCATGTACACTTTCCCAAAAGCAGAAACAACATGTAAAGAGGATGGCTGTAAAAGAGTATGGAGTGTATGTGTGCATGTATATGTGCACATGTGTGCTGGTGAAGGTTTCCAGATTTCAAATCTGCTAGAGAACAGAGTGCATATATGGAAGGGACAGGAGATATGCATATTTATCATACAAATGTTGATAAGCAGAATGAATGGAGGAGCACTTAAGTGAAACACTTTTTTAAAGTTAAAATTCGAGTTTAGAAAAATTCATTTTTAAAACTTTTATTACAAAAATGTATACATTTCTTTAGGTTAAGCTTATAATACATGGTTTCATTTCTAATATTTTCAAGCTCAACAATAAAAATGATTTTCAAAATAAATAATAAATTTGTCTAGATAAATAACACAGGTCAGACACATTTTCTCACCAATGGTTGCTGTACCCAAAAAATTACATATATACATATATAGAGAGAGACACAGAGAGAGAGACAGAGAGAGACAGAGAGAGAGAAAGCATGCCCATGAGCAAGGTTCCAAGAAAGGGTAAATCATTCAAGAAACATACAGGCTGCTGAGAGTTTAGGGAAAAGTCATGGTAGCAGATCAGCTAACCTTATTCAGGTACTTGTATTCAAAAAACAAATGTGAATCTAGCTTTTAAAATAGGGTTATTTTCTATTTGGGGATTGGGAATGAGCAATTTGTAGTTATACATATTGGTATATCTGAAATGCTTCCTATTCTTTCATTTTCTTAAACTATCTTATTCCTTTTCATCTATTCTACCACTACAATCTCAAGCCTTTAAATAAGTGTCAGCTACAGTGTTAACAGATGTTGGCCTCCAAAATGAGAAAAAGAAAAGTCAATTATTTCTTAAAGACACAAAAGTGTACCTATAAAATAAATCTTAGTGTACTAAAATCAAGAACTTTTGGTCATCAGAAAAAACTGTGAAGATGGTGGGAAAAAAACAAGTTACAAGATTTTTGAAATACATATATCCAACAAAAGATAGGCATCAAGAATATAAAAAGAAGTCTTAAAATCCAAAACAAAAGCACACACACGCACACACACAAACAGGAGAAGGGGAAGAAAAAAGGGAAAACAAAGGCAAGAACAAGCATTTCACAGAAGGTAAAACACAAAACCAATAAAAATAGAAGAAAATGTATTATAGAAAATGATCAAGCAGGCTGGGCACAGGGGCTCACGCCTGTAATCTCAGCACTTTGGGAGGCGGAGGCAGGTGGATCAAGAGGTCAGCAGTTCAAGACCAACCTGGCTAAGATGGTGAAACCCCATCTCTACTAAAAATACAAAAATTAGCCAGGCGCAGTGGCGGGCACCTGTAATCCCAGCTACTAGGGAGGCTGAGGCAGGAGAATCACTTGAACCTGGGAGGAGGAGGTTGCAGTGAGCTAAGATAGTGCCACTGCACTCTAGCCTGGGGGACAGAGCAAGACTCCATCTCAAAAAAAAAAAAAAAAAAAAAAATCAAGCAAATGAAATAAAACTGAAATACCATTTTACATCTATTCAAGCTCCAAAAAAATTAGAAGTCTGAAAATACCAAGAACGGGAAAGAATGTGGACCCACAGGGTCTTTTTTATGTATTGATGGTGGAAAAAAAAGTTCAGTCTATTCCACAAATTGAACAGTCCCATAACCTATTATGCAAGGATTTTACTCCTAGGTATACACCAAGAGAAACTCACACATGTACAAACAAGAGACACATATTACAACGTTCATAGCAAAACTGTTCACAATAGCAAAAACCTGGAAAACGTGAAATGTCCATTTGCAGGTAAACGAACAAAGTACGTACATTACGATAACAGATTATTCGACAAAGTGAATGAACTACAATGACATGCAACAATATGAATAAAATTTAGCATTACATTAAGTAAAAACACTAAGCCCCAAAATGATTAAATCACAGAATAACCTTTTTGTAAAAACAAAACCAAAATAAAAAAGTATTCCTTCTAAGAATCTATAAAGATATGAGAAAGTTACATAAAAACAGAAAGCAAGAAGATGACTACAAAATTCAGGCTTGAATTCTGTTGAGGGAAGGCATGGCGATAGGATGGCTGGGGAAACCTAGAGGTCATATATAGGTTATTATAATAAGTACCTACCTTCCCCCCCTCAATGGTGGATAAACAAGTGCTTATTGCATTTTTTAAAATAAAGTAAAAACAGGCCAATGAGACTATGTCATAAACAAGGATTGTGACTAATCCATTAACCAATTCTGAGTACATTATATCCAATTCTTTAAAAAGCTTCTCAGCCTATATTAAATTTTTACTAAATTAAGTTTTGGTCTTCCTGACTGGAGTATAATTGGTTTAATTTAGGCCAAATCTGTTCAACTATAAACAGTTGTTATACTATTTTCCTAATACGGATAACTTTAAAATACTAAATTGCTAATACAGTGTCCTCCTAATTTATCACATCAGAGCATAATTCACAGACTATAATTTGACTCATGGTATATCCAATCTAACAGTATTAATAAAACTCCAACTTAATAAGTACTCAGTTTGCTACGTACTAGAAAGAGAACAAAAACTTCCATAATCTATAGAAAATAATCTTTCTTTTTACAAGATGACTCTCACCTAACCCCTAAAACATAGACACCAACTCAAAAAGAACCTTCTTACTCCTGAATGACACTTTCAAGTCAACCTTAGTAACTTTTCCAACCTTTTGCTCAGGAAAAAAAAAAAAAACTAAAATGCAAAACTTCTTCCTTAATACAGATTTTTCTCAGTTATTAGAAAACACAACATTAGGATTTTCATAACAACTAACTCAGCCACTTAATAAATAAATGCATGTATATATACTTAATACTTCAGGGGAAATTAAGACCATAAAATGAATTTGTTCTAATGAGTCTCAATTACCGTATTTTGTAATTTCCAATGTGTTACTTATAGAATTTTATATTCACCTACCTCTAACAGGGGTTCATGAGGAAAACAGTATATATTACTAATTGATAAGCATTTGTCAAATGATTTTCATATGTAAAAAGGGTCTCTTGTCTGAATTTCCAGTGGAAAACAAACTCCAAACTTTTAAAAGTTGTGTATTTATTAGCTCCAAGGTTTTAAACTGTCCAATTATCTGGATAATACAGAACCCTCCAATCCTCACCCCCCACCCCCCACCCCAAAAGAGAGAGAGAAAAATGGGAAAGAACAACCAACACCAGTAATGATGTGACAAGTGGACTCAGTTATTTAGTTGTTATTCATCTGTCAAACATTCCCAGATCTCCTTGGCTTTCCCAAGATAGGTCCTTCACATCACTATCAAGAATATTATCCCCAGATAAGGAGGATAAGAACACTGAAGACAATCTAGAAATAGAGACATTTCCTACCAGGCAAGACATCAATAAGTGAATAAATTTGAGTCTTAAATATATAAATACACATTCCCATACAGTGCTATACAAAGCAATTCTTATTAAGAATTAAGCAAAATAAATTCTGCATCACAGACGTTCCTGTGTGGTTCAAAATCTCAACATTTGACAGATGAAAGGGCCAGACTCATACATTTAAAAATTCTTACAAGATCATGCAACTAGTAAATGGCAGAGATTAAATGCAAATTCAGGTCGGATGACTAAACTTCACAGAAAATTGAAGAAAAAAATAGAACTATGTAAGGACACCAGGGATATAGTGTTGAAATGGCCACTTGGCCATAAAGGCTTTTCCCTGGCTCTGTAGATTCTGCTTCCTGAAAAATAATCATCACCTGCCTATGTGCTCCCTAAGGCTACAATGAGGGTCCATTTACTAACAGTAATGGAAGTAGTTCGAAAAGTACAGAGCCTTAAATAAACAGGAAAGATTACCCTTCCAATCTAATCAGTGTACTGAAACTCAAGGGACAGCGATACAACACCATGAGCTTGTGACTGGTGTTTTCTCAGTCTGCAACAAACTCTGCAATTCAAGAATAATCCTGACTAAATCTTAATTATTCAGTGTGTAACTGATAAATGGAAAAGTACAACCACCAGGTTTGTTTTTCAAAACTTGGTAACTTTATTAAAGAAGAACAGAATCAACTAAATTCAGTTTCCAAAGGCTTCCCCACCAATCTCTAATAGTAATAATGACCAGGTACTCAGTTACACCTTTACATGAATTACTTCAGTTAATCCTCAAAAACCGTCGGTGGAGGATATGATTATACCAACTGGACACAGGAAACAATAGTTTAGAGGAATGAAGTGACTTACCCAAGATCAAGCAGCTAGTCTGTGACAGAGATGGGATTAGAATTAGACCACCTGCGCTGGGCACACTGGTTCACACCTATAATCCCAGCACTTTGGGAGGCCGAGGCAAGTGGATCACCTGAGGTCAGGAGTTCGAGACCAGCCTGGCAAACATGGTGAAACCCTGTCTCTACTAAATGTACAAAAATTAGCCGGGCGGGGTGGTGCACAACTGTAGTCCCAGCTACTCAGGAGGCCAAGGCAGTAGAATTGATTGAACCTGGGAAGCAGAGGTTGTAGTGAGCCAAGATCACACCACTGCACTCCAGTCTGGGCAACAAAGCAAGACTCTGTCTCACCAAAAAAAAAAGAATCACTAAAAGTAAAAGTACCGTTTGATCCAACAATCGCACTACTGGGTATCTACCCAGAGAAAAAGAAGTCATTATATGAAAAAAATACTTGCACATGCATGTTTATAGCAGCACAATTCGCAAAATTGCAAAAATGTGGACCAACCCAAATGCCCACCAATCAATGAGTGGATAAACTTTGGTGTACACACACACACACACACACACATACACACACACACACACACACACACACACACACACACACACACAATGGAATACTACTCAGCCATAAAAAGGAATGAATCAATGACATTCTCAACAACCTGGGACTGGAGACCATTATTCTAAGTGAAGTCACTTAAGAATGGAAAACCAAACATCGTGTGTTCTCACTAATAAGTGGGAGCTAAGCTATGATGATGCAAAGGCATAAGAATGATACAAATGACTTTGGGAACCTGGGAAAGGCTGGGAGGGTGGTGAGGAATAAAAGACTACAATTTGGGTTCAGTGTACACTGCTCGGGTGATGGGTGCACCAAAATCTCACAAATCACCACTAAAGAACTTATGTAACCAAATACCACCTGTTACCCAAACATCTATGGAAATAAAAAAATTTTTAAATTAATAATTGAGAAAAAAAGAATCAAACCACCCGTCTACAGAGCTGAGACTCTTCATGACTCATTATGCTAATAAAGTTTCTGCAAAAAAGCCCATCCCGTCCAGGTGCGGTGGCTCATGCCTGTAATCCCAGCATTTTGGGAGGTCGAGATGGACAGATCAGGAGGTCAGGAGATGGAGATCATCCTGGCTAACACAGTGAAACCCCGTCTCTACTAAAAATAGAAAAACTTAGCCAGGCGTGGTGGCGCATGCCTGTAGTCCCAGCTGCTCGAGAGGCTGAGGCAGGAAAATCGCTTAAATCCAGTAGGTGGAGGTTGCAGTGAGCCAAGATTGCGCCACTGCACTCCAGCCTGGGCAACACAGCTCCGGCTCAAAAAAAGAAAAACAAAAAAAGAGCCCATCCCTCTCGAGAGTCAGGTCAAAAGCTACCTCTCCAGAAAGCCTTCCCTCATCCCATCCCAACTGTAACATTAATTCTCCCTCCTTTTTGTTCTCAAAACAGTTTTATTTCCTCTGGGACACCTGTACCTACCTATATCATATTGATACAAGTATGAATAAACAATTATGAAAATCTTAGTATTATGAATCTTCACATTTATGCACGTGTTTATATGTTTATGTGTGTGTATACGTATAAAATCCTGACTGATTTTTTAAAACAAAATTTTACTTTAGTCTCTGGGCATATAAATTGCTTTTCATTATAGTTTCTGGTGTCCACATTTTTGCCCCTCTCATTAATAATCAGAGACCGTGGTACGGATAGTGATTCTACTGTTCCTAGGTTAGTGGTCTAAGGCAAGCATGTAACTAAGTCAGCGGAGCTGTCTCATGCCAAAGCCCAATTTCTTTTTTTGTTTATTTGTTTGTTAAAAGAGATGGGCTCTCACTCTGTCACCCAGGCTGGAGTGCAGTGGCATGATCACAGCTTACTGCAGGCTTGAGGTCCTGGGCTTAAGCACTCCTCCCACCTCAACCTCCCAAAGTAGCTAGGACTACAGGCATGTACCACCATGCCTGGCTAATTGTTTATTTTATTGTAGGGACAGGGTCTCACTATGTTGCCCAGGCTGGTTTTCAACTCCTGGGCTCAAGCAATCCTCCAGCTTCAGCCTCCCAAAGCACCAGAATTACAAGCATGAGCCACTGTGCTCAGCCTGAAGCTCTTTACTTACACAGTACACCCAATCATTAGAGCCACTCAGATCTTAATTTTTTTTTTTTTTTTTGAGATGGATTTTCACTCTTGTTGCCCAGGCTGGAGTGCAATGACGCAATCTCAGCTCACAGCAACCTCTGCCTCCCGGGTTCAAGCGATTCTCCTGCCTCAGACTCCCGAGTAGCTGGGATTACAGGCATGTGTCCAGCTAATTTTGTATTTTTTTTAGTAGAGATGGGGTTTCTCCATGTTGATCAGGCTGGTCTCAAACTCCCAACCTCAGGTGATCCGCCCGCCTCAGGCTCCCAAATTGCTGGGATTACAGGTATGAGCCACCTCGCCCTGCCTGATCTTAATTCTTAAAGCTGGGGCTAGGTTAAGGACCAGAACCATGCGAATCTCATTTACTATTCAGTTAACAAATATTTATCGCACACAAATTATAAAAATTCAATAAGGCCAGGCACACTGGCTCACACCTGTAATCCCAACACTTTGGGAGGCTGAGGCAGGTGGATCACCTAAGGTCAGGAGTTCAAGACCACCCTGGCAAACATGGTGAAACTCTGTCTCTACTAAAAATACAAAAATTAGCCAGGCATGGTGATTAGTGCCTCTTATTCTAGACAGTGGGGAGGCTGAGGCAGGATAATCACTTGAACCCAGGAGGTGGAGGTTGCAGTAAGCCAAGATTGTGTCACTGCACTCCAGCCCGGGAGACAAAAGCAAAACTGTGTCTCAATCAATCAATTCAATAAATTAAATAAATACAGTATTAGTAATATTCTAAAACTCCATGAACAAGAAGGCCCTCGGCTTCCAAGTGAGATTCTGAATTCTTATTTTTTCAAAGCACAAAGTTAGGTCTACTCCTAATCTCTGATAACAGTTAAAGGATTTCAGAAATCTGATTTCCCACTATTCTGTTGAAAATTAGACTCAATCATGCTTACTCCACAACCCACTCACAGAAATAAGACGTTTAACCCTTGTAATGAAATTTTTCAAAATATCATCCTTAACATCTTAAACTCTCCACTCTTATCATGCATTCAACTTAGGACAGTGCCTTCTCCCTCAGGAAGCATCCTCTGATCTTAACCTATACCTCTACCCCTTCCCAATCCTTTCCCTAGCATGGACTGAATTAAGCAGTCCTCCCGTATCTCCCACTGCGCTAGTTTTGACTTATGTTTTACCACTTACTACCTCTGTAACTACATGTTCCTAGAAGACAGATACTGTGTTTTGCTCTCTGCTGTATATTCCTACCATATAACACAATGCCTAGATAGTAAGCTCTCAAATAGTTGTCAAGTGAATAATCAAATGTATAAATGATTGATGACTCAATTATAACTTCTGATACTTCCGGGTAGGAATATGTGCAACTCTTCAACATTCTTCATAGTTGTAGCACAGCTAGGCTCATAATTTACAACAGACAGTCTTGCCATAGAGATGTCTGTCATACTCTATGCAAATATATGCCATGACCACAGCTGCTGTGCTTACCACCCTTTAGTCACTGAGAAGCAAATCCAAGCTTATCAGAGGATATTTGAACTGAGGTCCTGACCACAATTCATTCTAAAGATGCTTTATTCCCAGATATTTTAATCAAGGAAACTACCCATATAAATAGCAAACAGTGCTATGATATCATGTACGATTACATGTCCCATTTGTAAAACTGATCACCTTGGCAAGTGAGCCTTCCTTTTTGATCTCCCATGTTCCACAGAGTGTACAAGACACTTCACATTAATTATCTAAATTAATATTTACATCAACTCTACAGGGTAAATGTGATACAATCAGTTTCCATTTTAAGGTTTACAAACTGAAACTCAGTTAAGTAACTTGTCCAAAAGCACACAAGGGCAAATCTACAATTTGAATCCAAGTCTGCTAGGTGCCCAAACCCATGGTTCTCTACAATTTTAAGTGCCCTCAAATAAAAGATACCTGCCTTATCTGCTTCACAAGATGCTATGAATCAGCTAAAAATTGAGCTACAGTGTCAGGAAGAAATAATCACCCAGTAACTTAAAGTCAGGCTTCCCATTTAGTATTATATATAAATACAAACTCAACCCAAAATATAAAAAGAACTTCAAGAATCAAAACTGCCATAATGAATGAGTTACTGATGCTAGCATGTGAAAATTTAAGTCACTGTTAGAAGCTGGGCTTTTTCAAAACTAAGTTATTCAAAATGATAGAGTAGAAGGATAATCTGACCATCTGTTAACCGGGTGGTTAAAGGTTAGGAAAACAAACCGGAAAGAAAAAAAAGTATCTTATTCCAAGAATAACAAACCATATGCCAAGATACTCCCTTGCCAATTTATAAGAAACACAAAGTATGTGAAAAAAAAAAAAATAGGAAAAATAATGAGACAGCATTTAAAGGAATGTCTTTTTTAAGTTGTCAATTAAAACAAGGTACAAATCATTGGTAAATAGACCACAGAAGATCTGAAATACAACCTAAGAAAGAGTGCCATGTGTTTAGTTCCTCTGAAATTAAAAGCATGCCCATTTAAAGGCATATTCTCTCATGAAATCATTCTAATCAACAGTCACCAGATAAAGTTAAAACTCCCTTAAAACTATAATTAGCTACTAGATAGGTTATAGTTTAAAGGCAACTGATTTAATAAATTAGTGAATTATTCTAGTCTTAAACATATAAGTGATGTCCATTCTTATTTCCTACTGTTCTTTACTGACAGTATTTGAAGCTGCTGGCATTTTAGTATTGTAAATCCACATTGGCTTCTCGGCCACATATGTCTGCTTTTCCACTTCTTAAAGATTAATGAGCCTTCACTTAAATGCATTTCTAGCTTGTCAGTCCTGATGCTTCAACAGCTTTATATAATTTCTCTTGGAATAAAATTTTAACAGAGAAGGCAGTTTTTTATTCTTTATACTTATGGTGGAAACTTAGCATCCTCACATTGCAAACAATTTCCTGAAGAAACCAAAACTAAACAATACTCATTGATAATGTTTCCAAATTTAGCACCCAGCACAATTCCTACATCTTTCCTATGGCAGCTTTACAGCTTCCGTCTATGACATACTATCAACCCTCTCTTCTTACTTATACATTCTTAACATAGAATGTTTTCTTTACTGTTGTTCACCACTATTTTTATAAATACAGTGAGTTAGCTGAGGAGTGGACTGAGAATGACATGTAATATGTAATCACAAAAACACCGCAATGGCAAAATAACCTAAATTATACAGCCTATTTATCCATTAAATATGACTTTTAAAGGACATAAATTTCCTATATGAGATGCAGGGGTGTGAAAATATAGTTCGGTTAGTAATTATCCCATATATATTCTACTGGTGACTGGAATTATGATTAACCATGTGCCAGGCATGGGGTGAATACTAGCATACATAATCTAATTTAATAACAACAATGATAATAATAAAACGACACCTAACATTTACATTGTGCTTACTGTTCTAAGTATATTGCACATAGCATTTCATTTATCCTTGCAACAACCCTATAAAATAAGTACTATTGTTTCCAATTCACAGATGAGGAAATAGAAAAATTTAACTAACCCATAGTATAAATGAGGAAGTGACAAAGTCATAATTGAGATTTAGGTTAGAATATAAAATCAAGCCAAGCTCTTGCCCCGTAAATAATCACTGTATCACCCTATCCCTAAACAATTGTACAAGGGCTCCCTATGCCCTAAAAGAGAACAGGAGTTCACGATTTCCATAATGAGACACTACCTCACATACAATCTTATCTTCAACAATATTTATAAACTTCAGCTGGAGCCAAATTGACCTTGCTGCTATTCCCCAAATCCATCATTCAGTCCCTGACAAATGTGTCATTAGGCAATGTCATCACTGTGTGACATCACAGAGTATACTTACACAAACCTAGACGGTATAGCCTTCTATACACCTAGGTTATTATACCTTATTGCTTCTAGGCTACAAACCTGTACAGCAAGTTACTGTACTGAATACTGCTGTAGGCAGCTGTAACACAATCTAAAGGTATCCACACACAGAAAAAGTACAGTAAAAATATGGTATTATAATCTCATGGGACCACCATTGTACATGCAGTCTCTCATTGAAACATCATTGTACAGTGAATAACTATTTAAATTTGTGGGCTTCAATGTATACAATAAAGTATCCAATTAAAATGGCATGTAATTTAAGAAAAGGGTAAAGGAAGTTAAAGTATTCTAAGATGTAAACATTGTCAGTACTACCAGTTACGAATTAACAATAGACTCCAACAAGTCAACAATGTACCATTGTATTTTCTAAGAAAACCACTAAAAGGACTATATAACTAACTTCCAAACAACTAAGGAGAAAGCATGATGTATTTTTTAAAATACCCTAGTACAATGCCACTTCCTCTCAAAGTAGGAAGTAGTAATTTTTCAAAAATGAAGAAGCCAAGACTTAGCAGGGTTAAATGACCTCCAAGTTGTACAGCTAGTACACAGGACTGGAATTTGAAATCAGGTCTGTCCAGCTCAAAAATTTATATTATTTCCATGACATTATGTTAATTCTTGGTGGAAAAAGCAAAATGACCAAGTGACAATAAAATGGAGATATGTTTTTTGTTGTTGTTTTTATTTTTTAAGATAGTGGAAAGAATAGAGAAGGAAAATAGCAAAGAATTTTTAAAAAGAGAAAAGGAGGAGGTAAGCTGGGTGAAGCGTTGGGTCTCTCTGGCCTGCCTGTGTTTCAGGTCATAATCTCCTTTACCTTGGCTGTGGCTGGGACCCTCAACATGCTCCTGCTAAGGGGTGCCCCTTTCCTACCATGACTCCAGAGAGCCCTTCCTCCCAAAGTCCTTCTCTGTCCCTTTGCCATCCCTCCCACATCCTGCCACTCACATCCTCCATGGGTGGCGGGAAAAGAGAGAATAGACATGCTCTTCACACTCTCTCAGTAACCAGTTAAGGTATCCTCAGACAAGTCCCCCTGGGTCGCACTTTCCTCATTTGTAAAATGAGGGGTTGGATTAGATAATCTCTTAAGACCCTTCAGAGTCACAATTTATTATCAATTAACTTTTAAAAATCTACCTTTTATTTTGAAAACATAAAAACCCTCAGGAAAATTAAAAGAATATTACAATATTACTCTTCACATAGGTTCATCAATAATGTTTTGCTACATTTGCTGTATCTCTGTGTTCTGTGAAACCATTTGAAAGTAAGCTGCAAACATCTTGACTTCACCCCTAAATAAATACTTACGCGTCTTTTTTAAGAATCCGGGCCAAGTGTTTTACAGAATGTTCCACATTCTGATTTATCTGATTGTTTCTTCATTTTTGGCAATGATTTAACCACAGGTGATCTTACTGCATCAAGTCAGGGGGTACTTGATGCCAGCTCCTTGATCTTAAGTTTCAATCACTTTATTAAGGTGGTGAATGCCAGATCTTCATATTGTAAAATTATTTTACCTTTATTAAGTAGAAAGTAATCTGTAAAGCAATACTTTGAGACTGTGTAAATACTCTCTTTTCCCAAAAATCTTTCACCTAATAGTTATGGCATCCAGTGATCATCCCTACCTGAACCAGATTATTACGTGGGGTATACAAAAAGGTGATTTTCTAATTACATAATTCCTTTTACATTTATCACCAAGCAATCTTCTGCAAAGATGATTTCACCTTTCTTTCTCTTCTTCCTTCCTACCCCTCTCCTCCCTCTTTCCTTCTCTTTCTCACTATGGACTCATGGCAGTGTTTTGGGGTTTTTTTCCCACTCAATGTCTATCACCATTTTGTAATGTTCAAGTCGTCTCAAATTTGGCCTGTAGTAGCCTTTACAAGTCAGTCCCTGTGTTCTTCAGAAATGTGCCACTGGTCTTCAAGAGCTCCCTTGCTTTTTGACATAACATGTTCCAGACTTGGCACTTTTCTGGTCCCACGCCTGGAATCAGCCACTTCTCCAAGGTTCCTTTTAGTGACAAATGGAATAAAAAAAAAATATATATATATATATAGGCACTAGATATGCTCACCTCTGCTGGCTGTCATTGCTTCTAGGCCCTTTCAGTCAATGGAGCAAGTAAATATTTTTAAAACTATGAGTTCAACAAAGCACTAATATCAGAAATAAAAGAGGAGCCACCTCTACTGAACTGTTGGACATTAAAAAGATAATCAAGGAGTACTATGAGCAATTCTATGACCACTGTTTTATAACCTCAGTAAAATGTATCAATTCCTTGGAAAGGCATAATCTTCCCAAGGTCACACTAGAAACACAGATAATCTGAATAAGCCTATGCCTACTAAAGAAGCTGAATTAACATTAAGAATATTCCAAAAGAAGGCACCAAACCCAGTTGGTTTCTCTTACGAAATTTACCAAATTTTAGGAATCACAACATACTTTTACAATATGATGCAAAAATTGTGCTTAGGTAATTACCCAGTTGAGATAAAAAGTTATATCCACACAAAACCTGCACAGGAATGTTTATGGCAGCTTTATTTATAATCACCAGAACTGGAAGCAAAAAAGATGTCTTTCGAGGTGGATAAGAGAAAATCCATATGATAACAATATTATTCAGTGATTTAATGGAGTTTACCAACAAAGCATGAAAAAGACATCATGAAAGCAGCTCAGATAGGTAAGACAGATAGATGGATGAAATAAGTTCATCAAAAAAAGCTATGTACTATATTATTCCAATTACATGACATTCTGGATAGGGCAACACTAAAGACAATAAAAATCAATAGTTGCCAAGATTTCTGGAGAAAGAGGATTAATAAATGAAAAAGGGATTTTTAGAGTATGAAAATATTCTTTATGAGACCATAATGGTAACCATAACATTATAAATATTTCAAAATTCATACAACTGTATAACAGAATGAACATTAGCAAATTATACTTTAAATAATACTGTATCAATATTTGCTCATTAATTTTAGCAAATGTGCCAACAGTAATGTAAGATGTTAATAATAGGTGAAATTATGAGGTGGGTGTAAGGAGACAGAATGATATGGGAACTTTGTGTATTACATGCTCAATTTTGGTATCAATCTAAAACTCTCTAGTTAAAGAAATACATTAGTTTTTTTACATAATAATATAGTACCACCATTTCAGGGAGATCTCTTTATGTAATGTTCAACAATCAGGTAATATCTAGACATTAACTTAAAACATTTCTACTAAATGTGAAGCAAAATTGAAAAAAAAAAAACACAAAAACATGAGTTCATGTGGATAATTCCAATTCAATATTATAACTTTTTTATTAATCTCTTGGATCTTTTTCCTCTTCCACTAAAAATCTTGATTCTTAGTATTTATATTAATGTACGTGCTTTATAATTAACAGAAACTATGGGGAGCAGTTCAACATTTTGTGGGATAAGCTGTCAGAGGCAAAAAGCCACTTTATTAATGGTTTTTTATTTCTGGCACAAGCAGAACCAAAGGTGCTGGGGTAGAACAACCACAAAGCAGAAGCAAAGAATAAGTAAGTTGTTCCAGAGATGCTATAGTTAGAAAAATTCCACATGGATTTACACTGGCAGAATCGCACTCCACAACGTTTCAAAATTCTGAGTTCCATGAAATTCAAATGCCACAAAACAAAATACGCAGTCAATAAAAAAGAAAACATCCACTCATATTTATATGTTAGTTCTAATCTTTACAAGACGGAGCCCCATTTTATGAAGAAAATAACTAAGAGATTAAGCTAACCAAATTCACACCCACTCATGCCTTGTCTAATCTGTCTCCAATCATGGGCCAAATCTTTTTTGTAACGATTTCCTAACAGCTGGACACACCTGTAAACAAAAACACAATTCTACATTCACAGAACAAAACAGCTTTCATTAACTCTCTCCCAGTTCAGGAACTACACAGATCTACCTATCACCTACTGAATCAGATTCCACCTGACTTAATTCAACCCTATCATCCATTGTTCCTATTACTTCTAATTCCAGTTAGACCAGTGAGTCTTCTGTTCCAAAAAATGCCAAGATTATTCCCACCCACAGACATACTCTTTATTTATCTTTTCACGCAACCTTCACTGAGCATTTACTTTGTGTTCTATGCCTGTACTTGGTAGTAAGAGGATAAAGACAAAACATGAAATCCCACCTCAAAGAGTTAATAACATTATAGGAAAGAGATATTTGTAACTGATTAGGTAGACTCAAACAAGAATTATACAGCATAAAATCCTACTGAAAACAGAGTAAGATGTCAAAAAGATGTGACCAATTGGAACTCATATGTACTGCCGGTAGTAGTGGAAAGTGGAAAAAAGATACTTAAGAAAACATTTCAGCAGTCACTCCTAAAGCTGAACATACACAGCACACATGACCCATTAGTTTCACTCCATGTTACATACCTACAGAAATATGTGTGTGTGTGTGTGTGTGTGTGTGTGTGTGTGTGTGTGTGTAAACCAGAGGACATGCAAAAATGTTCATAGCAGTACTGACTTGTATTAGTCAAAAACTAGAAATAGCCCATGTATCCATCAATAGTACAATGGACAATGTTATACAGTGAAACAATATGAAATCAACAAAAAATTAAGTCCACAAATATTGAAAGAAATGTTGAAAGAAAGAATCCATACACACACAATTTTGATTATATAAAGTTTGAAAACAGGCAAAACTAGTCAAAACCAATGATTACCTGGTTGAGTGGGGAGTGTGCCGTGATGAAGATGAGGAAACAGGAGAAGTTTCTGGGGTGCTGGCAATGTTTTATTTCTTCTTCTGGTACTGGTCAAAAGGATGAATTTGCCTTATAAAAATTAATCAAGCTATACACACTTATGATTTATGTAGTTTGTTTTATACTTTAACAAAAATTTTACTTACAAAAGACAGATGGAAAAAAGGAAAACAGAAAAAGTAAACTAGCATTTATATTCTAGTAAGTTCCTAGACACCATGGAAATTATTCTATCTAATCACAAACACCTCTGGAGGTTGTGGTATACATGTGTTATTTCCTTTTTCAGCCCCACATCTGAATCCTCTTTCCTACGTTTCGGGAATCCCCTACCTTATGAGGCGGAGCCTACCTCCAGATGGCGATTCAAAAGCAAATGACTCAAAGCTTGGTCCTCAGAAAATCTATTCTGGCAAGTGAAAGCAGCAATCATAGCAACTCAGTCCAGTTTCCAGAGACAGTAATTCTATTTACAGTGTCTAGCACCCCCTGATGGTACTGGCGATTCAACCTCCAGTGTCTGTGCCTAGAATCTTGTTCCTGGATACATAACTTTCAGCCTATTTCTCTAGCCCTCCAAGAGATTCTGTGAGCCATCTAATACCCTATTCATAAGTTCCTTTCCTGGACTCAATTTCTCTTGCTGGCAACTAAAAGTCTCGACTATTACCCCATTTGATAAATGTGAAAAAAGACTAATCACTGTGAAAAACAGTGTGGTGGTTTTTTTATAAAGTTAAATTAACTTACCATACAACTCAGCATTCCTACACCCAAGGTATTTGCCCAAAAGAAATAAAAATGTTTATAGCAACTTTACTCATAATGGCTAAAAACTAGAAACAACCCAAAAATCCATCAATTGGTAAATGAATAAACTGTAGTAAATCCATACACTGGAATACTTCTGGGCAATAAAAAGAAATGAACTCCTGATACATGCAGTTATGTGACTGAATCTCAAAAGCATATAGGCTAAATGGAAGAGGTTTGACTAAAAATGAGTCACACTTAATGACTCCACATATATGACATTCTGGAAAAAGCAAAAACATAAGGATAGAAATCAGATCAATGATTACCAGAGGCAGGAGGTGAACGGAGGGAACTGACTCCAAGGCACCGAAAGGAACGTTTTACAGTGAGGGAAATGTAACGTGATGGTGGTTACATGATTAAGTCTGTCAAAATTCATAGAACTATGTACCCAAAAAGAATGTATTTTACTATATTCAAAGCATTTATCAATAAAAATGACTTTTGAAAAAGGACTCGAGAATGGCCAGAAATCTTGCTCGAGGTCACATGTATACTAAGAAACAGATTCAAACTCAGGTTCTAATGTAGATGCCCACACTTTGAAGGTTAAAGAGGTTTTGCTAAAGGCACAGAAGAGAGAAGCCTGGGAAAGATAAGAGAAACTAGGTTGTCCTTTTGTTTATCAAAATTTTTCAAGGCCTGCCTCAGACCCTCACCTCTGCCATACAGCCATCCATTTACTTATTCCACAAATATTTATTGAAAGGTTACTATGCGCCACACACTGTGACACTTCTGTTACATCTGTAAACAAAACAGAAATATCTGCCCTCACAGAGCTTCAGCTTAGCAGGGAGGGGAGGGGGGTCAGTTGGGGGGGAAGAACAATATATCACTGTCTTAGTCCATTTTATGCTATTATAACAGAATATCACAGACTGGGTAATTTATAATGAATAAAAATATATTTGGCTCATGGTTCTGGAGTCTTCGAAATCCAAGACTGGGGGGGCCACATCTGGTGACAGCCTTCTTGCAGTGTCATAACATGGTGGAAGGCATCAGAAGGGCAAGAGAAAGCAAGAGACCTAACTCACAGCCTCAAGTTCCTTTATAATCAGCATTAATCCATTTGTGAGGATAAATTCCTCATAACCTAAACAACTCCCATTAGGTCCCACCTCCCCAAGCTGCTGCACTGCGGATTAAGTTTCCAATACATGCTTTTTGGGGGAGACATTCAAACCATGGCAATCATAAACATAAGTCAATAATGCAGTCAATCAATGTTAAGTGCTACGCAAAAATTTAAAAGATCAGAAGAGGAATCCAGAATGTGGGATGAGCAAGTTACATAATTAAAGGTAACTAGGGTAAGCTTACTGAATATGGTAAGCTTTGAGGAGATCTGAAAATGGTAAAGAACATTTCCAGCAAAAAGAACATCAAGTGTAAAGGCCCTGAGTCTAACACACACCTGTTTGAAGAACAGCAAGGAGGTAATTGCAGTGAGCCAAAGGATAACGACAGTAGGTGTGGTCAGAGAGGTAACACGGTCAGATGAAGTAGGGCCTAGTTCGGCTGTTACTTAGTAAAGGGAGGTAGTGCAGGCTTTTGAACAGAAAATGCCTATGATCTGACATATTTCTTCTTTTTTTCTTTCTTTCTTTTTTTTTTTTTTTGAGACAGAGTCTCACTCTATCCCTCAGGCTGGAATGCAGTGGTGCAATCTCGGCTCACTGCAACCTCTGCCTCCCAGGTTCAAACTATTCTCAAACCTCAGCCTCCCAAGTAGCTGAGATTACAGGCAGGCACCCCACACCTGGCTAATTTTTGTATTTTTAGTAGAGACAGGGTTTCACGACATTGGCCAGGCTGGTCTCAAACTCCCAACCTCAGGTCATCTACCCACCTTAGCCTCCCGAAGTGTTGGGATTACATGTATGAGCCACTGCACCCGGCCTGATCTGACATATTTCTAAAGGATTATTCTGGCTGTGTTGAGCTAGACTATTGGAGATAAAGACACAGCAGAGGATCTAATTAGGAATCGATCCCAATGATCCTGGTGAGACATGATAATCAGACCAGGATGATGGCAATAGCGGAGGTGGTAAGAAGTGTTACAACACTGCAGATACTTTAAGGTGAGGTCAACAAGACTTCCTAGCAGACTGGATGTGGGATGTGAGAAAAGGGGTGCAAGTTAACTCCATGGGTTTTGGCCTAAACAACTGGAAGATGGTGTTACCTTCATCAGAGATGGGGAGACCTATGGGTGGCTCATATTTTGAAAGAAAGAAAAGGAGTTTGTTTTTAGACATGTTCCATTTAAAATGTCTAACATCCTGGTGAGTAGGCAGCTGGATACATGGCTCAGAAGGACAAAAAGAAGATATCTCAGCTAGAGATATCAACTTGGGAGCCAGTTCAAGGATAGTACTTAAAGATGTCTAAGTCTAGATAAAGATCTCCAATGGACACTCCGATTTTTAACGGTAGGAGTAAATAACAAAGGAAACTGACAAGGATTGATCAACAAAATGTGGGCGGAGGCAGTGCACACAACATGCAGTATCCTGGAAGCCAAAAGTGAAAAAAGTGTATTAAGGAGGAATGAATAATTAATTGTGCCAAATGCTGCACACAGGTCAAACAAAATGAGGACTGAGAATTGTTTAATTTTGGCACTTTGATGTTACTAATCACCTTGTCAAGGGCACTTTCAGTTGAGAAGTTAGAAATAGAGGAAAAACCTGATTGAAGTTGGCTTAAGATAGAACACAGTTGAAGAAACTGGAACTCTGATGGGAATGTAAAATGGTACAGTCATTTTTGAAAAACAACTTGGCAGTTCCTCAAAATGTTAAACACAGGGCTATCATATGACCAAGGAAGCCTACCCAAGATACGTACCCAAGATATCTGAAAAGATACACCCACACAAAAATCTGAACACGAATGTTCACAGTGGCATTTTTTGTAACAGCCAAAATGGAGAACCACCTAAATGTCCATCAATTGATGAATGAACAAACAAAATGTGTCATATTCATAAATAGAACACTAGCCATTAAAAGGAATGAAACACTCATACATATTACAATGCATAAACCTTGAAAACATTATGCTAAGGGAAAGAAGCTAATCACAAAAGACCACATATTGTATGATTCTATTTACATGAAATGTCCAGAATAGGCAAATTCATACAGACAGAAAGTAGATTAGCAGTTGCCAGGAACTGGAGGAAGAGTGAAATGCAGTGATCACTAAGGGGTACAGAGTTTCTTTTTCAATGATGAAAATGTTCTGGAATTAGACAGTGGTGATGGATGCACAACTCTGTAAATACGCTAAAAACCACTGAATTGTACATTTAAAATAGTGAATTTTCATGCATGTGAATTATATCTCAAGAAATACAAGAGGAATCATGGGAGGAAATAACTTAAAAGTTGAATAAAACCTACTCCATCTGTATGTTTCACTACAAAGAAGGGCAAAGAAATGGAACAGTAGCTAGCAATAAAAGTGGGATCAAGTATTTTTAATGTAGGAAAAATAACATGTTTAAATGCTGATGAATGAGCCAATAAAAAACAAAATATTGATGATGGAGGAAAATCTGTAGGGGGATTCTGAGGGCAATATCCTTGAGTAGTTGATAGAGGATAATATCTAGTACACAAGTGAAGGGCTTGTCTTTGATGAAAGCACATATAGTTCATCTATGGTAAGAGGAATGAGGGCAGAATGCACAAGTACATGCTCCAATTTTCTTAGTGAAGTAAGAAGCAAGGTCATCAGTTGAATGGGAGAGACAGTATCATGGATTTTAAAAGGAAGGGGTTGGGGTAACAAACAACTATATCTAACAGAGTGACAGAGTGAAATGGACTACGTACAAATGATTGCCTAGGAGCATTAAGGACCCATTTGAGGTTCAAGGTTATGAATTTTTTTTAAATAAACAAGATCATTCAGCATAGGGTATGTGGAAGCATATGTTTTCCAGCTATGTTCAGATGCAGAGATACAGGTGCAGATTAGGAGTCTCAGATTTAACCAGGGTTGTAAGTTTTGCCAAGTAAGTATGATTAAAGAGTGGGAACTGAGGTATATACAGAGGAGTTAGCATAATGACTATGAAATTTAAGCTGAGCAAGGAACTTCCAGGATATAAAGGATGATGAAAAAGTGGTAGGATCAATGGATCTAGGGTCCATGATCTGAAAGATGTCCATAGAAAACAAGATCACTACATGAACAGAGCTCAAGAAAATGGAAGGCCAATGTGTTACAAGAATCATTCTTTATGCTCAAGCCCAAGAAATAATTCCAGTCTCTGAACAGCAACTGTATTCTTAGAATTATCACATAATTTGACATTCAATTGTCATTTACATACCCTTCTCCAATTCAAACACTGGCAAACCTAGTGCAAGTCCCAAGCATTTTTGTCTGTTTTATCTAGTACTTACATACATTTCCTAATACACTTCTGGGAAGACAGTAGGTGCTAATAAATACTTATTGACAGATACAGATACAGGACCCTGATGGGTTATAAAGCCAAGCAGTGAGGGAATGAAAAGACAGACAAGTAAGCAATTGTCCTTACTGTATCACATACATCAGAGACAGCTGCTCATCAATTACAGCTATCTGCCTTCCAGACTACATCACTCAATTCATTTATCAATCCCTGTCTTTCATATTTATTTTTCAAAGACACTATAGTTGACAAAGGCAATCTATGTTTCACTGCAAAAACTATACACTAATAATAATTAAAACTAAGTAAGACATGGCCATTTCAGGTAATCACAGGAAAGTTTCTGTTTTAAAGTTGTTTTAACTAAATAGCTTATATCTTCTATATACTTTTTCAAGAACACATGCACATCATTATTTTAATGAAAAGTGTACCTACTTTTTAATTTTTCTGGCATTAATGGGGGAAAGCACAGGGTACAATTGTATCCAAAACAAAAAAGTTAAACCTATATTGAATTCTAAAGCAATTATAAAATCCTCTTTACAGAACTCTGTCAGTCACATAATGTAGGCAATAAGTGATCTTTCTGTAACCCAGTGGTTCTTCAATTCTGTGTATTACAAGAAAAACCACAGGGAGCTTTTTAAGCTAGATACGGTGCCCTCACACCCCTAGAAGTCAATGTAATTAATCTGGGGTGGGATCCAAGTTATCAGTATTTTTTTTTAACTCTACAGTGATTTAACGTACAGTGAGGCTTGAGAACTACAGACCTAACCTAATCCTTTCACCTGTATCAGCAGCCCATACTCCTCTATTGCACTTTGAATTTTACTACACTTCCAACTGCCTTCTACACATCTCCATATGGAGGGTTGCATGGACACTCCAAATGTAAAAGTCCAATCCTAAAGTCAGCATCTTCTTTCCCAAATTTATTTTCTCTTGTTCCTTTTTGGTCTTTTAGATTGTGTAATACAACTTACAAATGGTAAAAATCATAAAACATAGAAACAATTTAATAATCCTTAAATGGTATCCTTGTAGTCATCAGCCAAATCAAGACATATAATACTGCCAACACCACAGTCTCCCATATTTCTTACCTTGGCTAATATACTAATTAATCCAGTTACCCAGGTCAGGAGACCAGGGGACATCATCTTTAGATTCCTCCCCATCCCCTGACACCAAATAAATCACAAGTACTAAAGATTTTACTACCCAATTATCTCCCCTCCTCTTTTTACTGCCATTTTCTTTGTCTAAGCTCTCAAAAGATTTTCTGCCTCTGCCCCACTTGCCTCCAGTTCACCTGGTGAAATGATCTCTTAAGGAAACAAATCTGATCGTCACCCACCTTCCCTGACTCCTCATCTCTTAACAAGATAGGGTTCTCCATAAACTGGCCTGGATCTCCCTCTCTCTCTGGTCTCTAATGAACCTACCCCACTTCCAAACTTACATTGCAAATGTACCAATCTCCTTACAGTTACCTAAACACACTACGCCATTTCCTATCTTTCTCCTACTGTTCTTCTATAAGGAATATTCTTTCTTCCCATGGTTGTACTTGAATTCATCTTTCAAAACCCAACTTAGCCAGCCAGGTGCAGTGGCTCACATCTGTAATTCCAGTACTTTGGGAGGTTGAGGCAGATGGATCACTTGAGGTCAGGAGTTCAAGACCAGCCTGCTTAACATAGTGAAACCTCATCTCTACTAAAATTACAAAAATTAGTCAGGCTTGGTGACACATGCCTAAAATTCAAGCTACTCAGGAGGCTGAAGCAGGAGAATTGTTTGAACCAGGAGGTGGAAGTTGCAGTGAGCCAAGATTACACCGCTGCACTCCAGCCTGGGTCACAGAGTGAGACTCCAACTCAAAAAAATAAACAAAAAAAAAACCCTTAGCTAACAATTTCTCTAGGAAGCTGTCCCTACCCCCACTCCATCTATTTCTATAGCCTGTTCTTGTCTATATCAGTATTTATCACAATTGTAGTTATAAACCATTTTCAGTGTCAGCCCAGGTTACAACAGCCCCATACTTGTTCTGGGAATTGTCTCTTCTCTCCCTCCTACTTCACTCCACCCACAAAAGTAGGCTTCCAACAGCTCAGTCCTCAAGCAAGCTGAACCAGGGCAGGGCCCATCATTTCTACCCTCCCAGGTAGAAATGAAATTATCAGAGAAAACTAGTATGTCTGTGTGACTGAGAATTATTAGATGTAAAATAAAAGCTCTAGGGACAGCCATGTTCTACCATTTGTACTAAAAAAAGGAAAAAGCAGATCTTCGAAGAAAAAGAATGAAGTGGGCAGAATAAAACAGAGTTAGGAAAAAACAGTCCTGTGAGCCTTCTAGTTCTTGGTTCCAGCCCTTCCCAAAGCCCCAGTGAATTCCTGCCCTCAGGTTCTGTAAGCAAGACTTATTATCTGTAGAAGGCAGCTGATTCTTATTTGCAACTAAAAGCTCCAAATAAAACACTACTTTTTTAGGCATCTCTTTTATTTCTCCTACTAGCACCAGGAAGGCAGAAACTGTCTTATTCATCTCTCTATCTGCAAAGACCCTGAAAACTGCCAGGTGCTCAAATTAATGACTGTCATCCATGACACTGTAACAGTTACGCATTTTTATGTATGTAAATTTTTCCTTCCTTTTTAAAAACGGGTCGGCCAGGCGCCGGGGCTCATGCCTGTAATCCCAGCACTTTAAGAGGCAGAGACGGTGAATCACGAGGTCAGGAGATCGAGACCATCCTGGCTAACACGTGAAACCCCGTCTCTACTAAAAATACAAAAAATTAGCTGGGCGTGGTGGCACGCACCTGTAGTCCCAGCTACTCGGGAGGCTGAGGCAGGAAAATCACTTGAACCTGGGAGGCAGAGGTTGCAGTGAATCCGAGATGGTGTCACTGCACTCCAGCCTGTGTGACAGAGCAAGACTCATCTCCAAAAAAAAAAAAAAAAAAAAAAAGATGGGGTCTTGCTCTGTCATCCATGCTGGGAGTGCAGTGGCATGATTATAGCTCGCAGCAGCCTAGTACTCCTGGGCTCAAGTGATCCTCTCACATCAGCTTCCCAAGTAGCTGGACTACAGAAGCACATACCACCACATCTGGCTAATTTATTTTTTTAGAGATGGGGATCTCACTATGTTGCCCAGGCTGGTCTCAAACCCCTGGCATCAAGCAATCCTCTCACATCAGCTACTCAAGGGTCACTAGGGTTACAGGCTTGAGCCACTATGCCTCGCTTATGTATATAAATTTTAACTTTCAGAAGCGTTAACAAGTATTGAACTCCAGCTAATTATATGCATGTCAAAATGTTCAGGGGGTAAATTATAAGGACAGCTGCAGCTTATTTTGAAATGAAGCAAAAAGTAAGATGTAATGAAGGCTGAATAATGGAGTGAATAGATGGACAGATGTAAGATACAGTTAATAAAAGATCATGTTAATTGCAGAATCTAGGCTGCACTAATTGTAGAATACATGGAGTTTCACTATACAAGTCTTTCAACTTTTTTGCATGTTTAAACATTTTCATAATAAAATGTTTGGAGGAAAATGTAACAATACACCTGCATTGACTTACATGGGAAAGTCTACATAAATAAACATGCTCATGTTAGCTTATTTCACTGTCCTCTGTCACGAAATAGGAGTTCAAAGAACTTTAATAATAGGTGACTCTCTTTTCATTGCACAGTATGTTTTCAAAGTGTTTTGTCTTTCCAGTTCACATGCTGCTTTTAAAGTGGCAACAGTGAGGCATAATTCAAACGTAAAACTAAATACTTCCAACTTCATGCCTTCTTTAAAACTAGTTTTAGAAAACATTTTACAGTTAGATAGGATAATTCAAACCAGTTTTCTGTTACCAAGACTATAAATAAGACAAAAAAAAAAAAAAAAAGAGCTGGCAGCTTTAATACTGTTAAGTCTCTCTTCACAAGACAGAAAAACATGAGAATCACAGACTGCTAAAACTGGTCAAAAAGACTAATACTGTATAGGATTCTTACTTCCCAAAAAGAAAACTAAGACCCAAGAGGTAAAGTATCCTGCCCAAGATCACCAAGTAACTTGTAACAACGCTCAGACTCAAATCCTGGACTTATCACTAAAAATCCAGTATTCCACCCATCCTAGTTTGTAGTCTTAAATCCTTTTTTTTTTTCTTTAAGTAATAGTATATAAAGTGCCTAGTCTCAACATAAACATTTTGTATTTGTTCAGGCCGGAAGAGGTGTCTCATGCCTCTAATCCCAGCACTTTGGGAGACTGAGGGAAGCAGATCACTTGAGGTCAGTAGTTCAAGACCAGCCTGGCCAAGATAGTGAAACCCCACCTCTACTAAAAATAAAAAAAATTAGCTAGGCATGGGGGCATATGCCTGTAATCCCAGCTACTTGGGAGGCTGAGGCAGAAGACTTGCTTGAACCCAAGAGGCAGAGGTTACAGTGAGCCTGGACAGACAACAGAGTGAGATTTCATCTCAATATATATATATATATATATAAAACAGGCAACAGAGATCTCTCTCTCTCTCTCTCTCTCTCTCTCTCTCTCTCTATATATATATATATATATAGTATCTGTTCAACTGGCTTAATTTTGGGGGGAGAGGGAGGATGTACTGGGCATTTAGGTTATAAATACAAGTGAATACAGGAAACAAATTACAACCAGTATTCAAATGACATACCTTATAACTCACTGCAACTGAACTTCACTAAAGTGACCTGAAAGTGTTGTTCCATAATTTTAGGCAAATAAAGATGCAATGACAGTATTTTAACAACACATTTGCCAGCATTCCTTGTCTGTGGTAGAAGGCCAAAATTTTACATGTAACTTTTCTAAAAAGTAGGCAACATACAGCTACAGAAGCTGAAGGATAAGCCTTTAATTCAGGTTTTTTTTTTCATCTTATAAATAAATCAATATGTATATGTTAACTAATGGATTACATACATACAGATAACTGCATTCTTGCAAAACCATTAAAAGAATGCAAGTCTCAATTAGACTTCACTGAATTTATGATACAGCCTGTTTTATTTTTATTGCTGTTGTCAGACAACTGAAAATCTAAGAATCTGGATGAATTAATAGACAATTTCAGCAAAAAAAAGAAAATGTTATCCCAGAGACAACTAAAAATCTAGGTACAATCTGAATAAACTAAGAGACAACTTCAGAAAAAAAAAGTTAACCCAGAGAGCTACTGGTCATTAACCACATACAAAAAGAATGGTACTTCTTTGTCTGATCTCTTACTTTCATAGCAAAACTAAAGCTATAAAGAATGTCTAAAAAGTATTTTATGGAAAATTAAATTCAAATCGTGTTATTTCTATCTATTAAAATTCAGCTATACTAAAGTCACTTCTTCTGAAATGATTTAGGAATACAGCACTCAGCAAAATACAACTCCAAGAAAAATAATCAAAAATAAGAATACCAGAATGAGTTTGCTACCTATTATATTAAAATAGGAATGTGTAAAAGGCTCCACCTTACTTTCTGATTAATAATCCATCTGCACAAATACTTATTATTTGCCATAGCGCACAGCTTCCAATCCCTAAAGCAGATTACCACAAACTGCAGCTAAACATGCACTACCAAGAACATTTCAACACTGATGAAAATACTCAAAATACTGAGGAATGATACTTTACCTTCTCTCAGCAAGGAGAAAGGACTCCTCCAGCTGCTCCAAAGTAGAAAATGTTTCCAATTTCTTGAGTAGCATATATATAAAACAGTTTTACCACACAGTACAGCAAAATTACTGGTGAAATTATATGAACACTGTATTTCATAAGAAATATATGCTACTTATTTTTTAAAAATTAGGCATCCCAATATTTCATTTCTATTTTTATTTCCTATTTTATTTCTATTCCATTTGCTCGCTTTACATGTCATTTTATCTACTGGAAGCAAGGCGATCAAGTATAATTTCTAAAGAGAGTAAAATCCCTATTACCCAGTATTATATAAACTGACATATCTAAAACATGGTGTCATTTATGAACATCATGATAACTGTGAGGCAATACAAGTTCTTAATGTATCTTCTGAATATTCAAAATGAGATCAAATTATAAATAATTATCATATGTTAGTAATTTGTCAGTATAGTATACTGGACATTGGTAGTATTAGACATGCTAAGAAAGGATACAAGAGTAGTGACTACAGCAAGTATAAAAATTGTTGGCTAGGATTTTCTACAAAAAAAAAAAAAAAAAATCAGTGTGCTGTACAAACTTCACTGACTCTGGAGCCACAATGCCTGGATTTGAGTCCCAGCTCTTCAACTTTCTAGTTGGTTTCATTCAATGTTTAACCACCTATATCTCAATTTTCTCCTTTACAATGGGAATACCATCACTTACTTTATCTACTTACCTTTATAAGAAGCAACAGTTGGGGCCAGGCGCGGTGGCTCACGCTTGTAATCTCAGCACTTTGGGAGGCTGAGGCGGGCAGATCATTTGAGGTCAGGAGTTCAAGACCAGCCTGGTCAACATGGTGAAACCCCGTATCTACTAAAAATACAAAAATTAGCTAGGTGTGGTACCGCACACCTGTAATCCCAGCTACTAGGGAGGCTGAGGCAGGAGAATCGCTTGAACCCAGGAGGCAGAGGTTGCAGCAGTGAGCCAAGATCACACTACTGGACTCCAGCCTGGGGAACACAGCCAAACGCTGTCTCAAAAAAAGAAAAAAAAAAAGAAGCAAGAGTTGAATGTGTGTAACAATACTCTGCAAACCTTAGCAGGGAGCTATTCTAACATTCCTACTGAAATCTACAGTGTTACAGCTGTGGCAGAGACTGCTAACTACCAAAATCCACTCTGTTTCTTCCAAATAACAGAGTTGTAGCTAGGACAAGGCTCTCACCTTTACATTCTGTAGCTGAAAATGCACTCCCAAGAACATTTCAACACTGATGAAATACTCAAAATAGTACAGAATGACACCTTATCTCCCAGTGTCAGCAAAGAGAAAGGACGCTCCAATTCCCAGTCCCCTGCAGCTAGATGAGGCAGTGAGACTAAGCCTTCAGCAACAGAAGGGAGGAGAAATTGCATCTGTACAACTTTCACCTCACTTGCTTAAGATAAAATTTCTTACCCTGTGCTTCCAACAAGAACAACCCTGAAAGCTGTGCATTCGAAATGGTACAGTCACCATTCACCTACATCCCTAAATGCCTGCATAAACGACAGCCACATGCTGATGTGGAACACCTGCCCTCGACCATTATGCACTGAATTCTTGGCTCTAATTCAGCAGCTGGGTTACTTAACCAATGAAATGGCAAACCCTTACACAGGGAGAAGGGTGCAACTATAAAATCCCAAACAGGAACAAGCTTTTAATGCTCTCAGACAAGGTAACACATAAAAAATAAAGTCCTCAATAGGACAGAGTTTTCCAGAACGGTGTTATCTGAGGGGACTGTAAAGCATAGTAGATAAGAGAATAGGCCCTGAAGTCAGATCACCTGGATTCAAATCCCTGCTCCTGTGTAAACTTGGGATTGGAACTTATCCTGTCTCATCTGTAAAATGAGAATAAAAGCAGGACTCACCTCACTTAATTGTTGTGATGTTTAAATGAAAACTCCACATTTTAAAGCTGCTTAGCAAAGTCCATAGCACACAGCACCCAGTAAATGTTAGCTTTTCTTATTTAAAATCCAGCCAAATGAGGTAGTTCATGCCTGTAATCCCAGCACTTTGGGAGGCCAAGGCAGAAGGATTCCTTGACACCAGGAGTTCAAGACCAGCCTAGGCAACACAGCAAGACTCCCATTTCTAAAAAATACAATAAAATAATACATGATACTGCACAATTTCACTGAGGTGATCATTTATCAATAAGGCTACTAGAATGCTATCAAAGATTCCCTACAACCTACTTGGTGGTGCAGTTCTAAAAGATATATAATTAAACCTAGATTCCCTTAAAGGCAAACTAAGAGCTATCCAACTTTCAGTAATCAAGGAAGACAGCTACATAAAAGCAGCATGACCTGGGGTTTACCTACATATAAAACCATTATAATGACTAAGAGAGAACAGTACATTGTACTAAGGCGCCCTAATTTCAGCACAGACTGTACAGAACTCTGATAGCACTGTTTTTCAAAACAAAGAGTCATCCTAACATCCCACATATGCACATGAATTGATAAATAGTTAAGATTCAAATAGGCTAAAGATGAGAAGACTACCCAAAGAAATCTCAGAAATTTGCCCTGCCTTTTAACAATAAATCTTACAGCATGAAACACAGCTTTATTATTTTTGCACACAAAAGAGAAGAGCTGTAATAAAAACAATTCCATATTTAAAAAAATGAAATAAGACACCTCCAAAACAAATTCTACATTAGAATGCCATCAGGGAGCAGGCACAAGTTCAATAAATTGTAGAGCAGAAAAGTAAATTTGATTATAACATTACAAAAGTTTCAGAATGAGAATCTTTAAGTATTACTAAAGATTTCCTTCGCAGTGGCAGTAACATTTATGCTTCGCTGTGTTTAAAAATAAACAATACATAAAATAAACATCTTAATATGGAATGCTTATCGGGCTTTCCCCTTGTCTATCCAAATCTTAACCTTTTCTCGTGGGCCACATTTAGACTCACTGCCAAAACAATGGCCTGTTCCTATGACAAGCCTATGCTTAACTCATTTGTACCTGATACCACAAATTTAGGACCAGGGCACAGAATGTCTTGCATTTTCCCCAACTTCTTATGAATATGACTTATTACTGAAAGCAAAAACTCCTGAAAGGCAAGGACTGTCATCTCTTTTTTCTATGCTATTCTTGTAATAGGAGCAGAGTAACAATATCACCTACAATTTACTAAATGTCTGGCACTAAGCTAGGAACTATAATAAGTTTTAAAGGGTAGTTATAATATATTTGATAAATCCAAATTACTCAATGTAGCATGTGAATTTATGAAATATCCCTAAAAGGAGGATCTGCAAACTAGCCACCTGACACAAGAACTAGTACATTACTATTACTGCTGAAGCTATAAACAGTCTTATCTTTGCAGCAGACCTACGAGGCAAGGACAGGTATGCCCATGCCTCTAAGGAGATACAGGCTCAAAGAAGTCATGGATTCATCCAAGGCCACAAACTATTGAGTCCTCATTCAAACCAGGTCTTCTGACCAAAAAAGAGCCCATTTTCTTTCCACCATACCTTACTCGATTATGGGATTTGCTCTTCTCCTCTACTCACCTAAGTCCTACTTATTCTTCAAGTTCCAACTCCTCCAAGAAATCCTTTCCAACAACCATAGCTTATTCTTTTTTACTTCTCTTTTCATCAAAATTCAATGAAAGCAAGGCCTATATTTAAAATTCCTTTTGTCTCCTCCAATTTAGCATTATGCTAGACCCAGAGTAGTTACTCAATCACTTAATATACTGTCTATGATGCTTTCTTGATGAAAACCATTAATTACATTGTTATGCATAAAAATTTTATTGTCTGCCCACCACACCAAATCTAGAGATCCTGCATTTTCTTTAATGTTATCAAGTTTATGAACTCAAGGAGGCAAATTAAAAGGAGACAGAAACACAGAGGACATGTTTTACTCACTTTTTACTAAAAGCAAGTATCACTAGCTAATTTTCTCACAAAAAGTAGTTTCCATTATTTGTCTCCTCTTATTTTCAACAGGACTGATAGAATCAATGGACACCACAAAAGTTAGGTTTCAGTGAAGGTACTGATAGAATTCTTTTTTTCTATATCCTTATCTTTCTATAACTTTAGTCACAAATATAGTAAAAGCATCAATGGCAACACCTTCCTAGGCTTTGTTGGCTCTGCCTTCGCCTCCTCCAGACCTCATAATGTGCCAGTGCTCCAAGGCTCTGTCCCAGGCCCCCTTCTCTTGTATCACATTGTCTTCTAAGCAGCCTCTCCCAGTTTCATGACTCTGTATAATGTCTACATACAAATCACCACACTATATCGACAATCCTGACCTCCAACTTGTATACCCAACTGATGGCAGACATCAGTTAAAACATGAAGTCATTAAAACAGGATTATCAACCAGGCACAGTCGTGCACACCTATAATCTTAGCACTTTGGGAGGCTGAGGCAGGAGAATCCCTCGAGCCTAGGAGTTCAAGACCAGCCTGGGCAACATAGGGAGAACCTGTCTCTCCAAAAAAAAAAAAAAAAAAAAAAAAAAAAAAAAATTAAATAAAAATAAATATATGTGGTTTTGTGGGTGTGTTGGGCTATGAAACAAGAAAACAAAAAGG
>CAUYLG010060847.1:0-22367 GCA_963573385.1 Cacajao melanocephalus | reverse complement strand
CCTAATATATTCAACACATCTTAGTGAGTGCCCACTATGAATTTAGTATGGGGCCAAGTGCTGATGACATAGAAAAGAAATAACCAGTTTCCTCTGTTAGAATTCATATTAGTGAGTTAATAAAAATAACCATAGGCCAGGCGCAGTGGCACATGCCTGCAATTCCAGCACTTGGGGAGGCTGAGGTGAGTGGATCATCTGAGGTCAGGAGTTCAAGACCAGCCTGGCCAACATGGTGAAACCCCATCTCTACTAAAAATACAAAAAAATTAGCTGGGCATGGTGGCAGGCACCTGTAATCTCAGCTACTTCTGGAGGCTGAAGCAGGAGAATCGCTTGAACCCAGGAGGCGGAGGTTGCAGTGAGCCAAGATCATGCTGTTGCACTCCAGCCTGGACAATAAGAGCCAAACTATGTTTCAAAAAATAAAATAAAATAAATAAATAAACAAATAAGAATAGCAATAAAATAATTATATAAGGCAAAATTGCTATGGGGGTACTGAGGAAGGAATCTTTAATTTTGCCAGCCAATACAATCGGGAAATCTTTGAGAAATTCTGGAAGGGATGACTTAAGCAAAGCTAGTGCTTGCTAAAACAAACTTTTCCACGTGATATACCCCTATCAACAGAAGTGAGTGTATGGGTGCTTCTGAGTATACATAAAAGTGTCCTAATAAAATCACAAAATGTATTGAAAATGCTTTGCCTTGAATAATATTTGCATATATTAATTCCATATATGCAGTGTGATTATTTTTGTTGTAGGATAAGTTGAGAATTCAGGAATACACACTATATTTATTACTTAACTTTGACTATAGCTATGCACACTTGTGTGTGCCTCAGTATAAGCATGGCTGTACACAATGTTAAGCTACAGTATTAGAAATATATTGTCAGCAGTCCTGTGGGAATGGAGTACCAGCTAAGCACTTGAGATATAAAGAATGGCATAATGACTATGCACTCAGAAACGCAATTCCTAGGCTAAGCATTTTGAAACCGTTTTCAGTGTGCTAACCCAGGCAGTTTTGTTGTCTTTTCTCGAAGATGCATACAAACATTTATAGATTTTTCTGAACACTAAATTAAGTAAGCTCACTCACCATCTTCTACCTCTTTCATATGAAGTATTAATAATTATTATGACTATTGAATTTAATATTATACTTTCATCACTGCAGCTTAAAGAAAACACTCTGGAAATAACTTTCCCAGCACTCTATTTTGATTTACTTCAATTTTCATAATTATTTGAAGACTACTGCACTATCACTTTATGTAATGTCTATACTTCTCCGATACTTTTCAGCAGTTAGAGAACTCTCACATCACAACTATAGATTAAAATGACTGGAAATATACCTTTAGAATTTTACCCAATCAGATATGTAACAACTATTTTATGATAATAGATGCTTGTATTTCCTTATACTGTCTCCATACAATCAACTTGCCCCAAGTAAAATATATATATATTTCTAATATTGTACAAATAATAACAGTATTTGAGATTATATGTTTTGAATTGGAACTTAATGTAAGCAAACCTGTAACCATGTTTCACATAAAGAAATTGCTAAAACATTTGGGTAAAGATGAGCTTGTGACTGGAGAATAAAAGTATCAGCATTATTTTCATACAAATTAACTTCACAGTTATGGTAAATACTGCTTGTTTCCATTGATTATATACTATAATACCATGTGATAAAAATATATACCAATTGGTGTTAATTCAGATAAACAAACCTTGAGTTTTTACAATACACCAGACTTTGTGCTAGATGCCAAAGGTATTATTAGTTTTCTTAGAAAAAGTTAGAATTTTTAATTTTAAAATTTAACACCCAATACATTTTCTGATATTTTTAGATTATAATTAAAATACTTAATTTTTAAAACTTCAAAATAAATTTTTATTTCAAATACCTTAAAATTAAGCAACTATCTGTTATACTGTAACTACACATTCATAGACATTTTCTGCTTGGATATTCAGTTTCTTATTACATTTTTTAATTAATTGTGCATTAGTCACATCACTATGCCTAATTATTTTAAAATTTATTCACAAATTGCTGACACCCTAAACATCTGAAAATAGTATTTAGATAAATCATAGTATTTGAAAAATGAGAATATCTTGTGCCTACCACTTATTTAGCCCCCAACCTCTACAAATTTAGATTTTATCTTCTGTAGACATTATAATAACACCTACATAATAGGTTTGGAAGAGCATTTATTGAATCAACTCAAAGGGCTGACAACACTCCTTTACACAGCACAAGTGAAAAATATATGCTAAAGTTTATTAATGCCACATTAGTCCTTGGAAATATTTATATGAAGTAGCCTATTTGTCCACTTATGTAAATATTTATGTTGATCATAATTTTAAGAAACTGCGTTTATCAGCTATAGAAATAGATTATGAAATAGTTGGCCCATTTTTTAAGAGCAAATGTTACTTACCATGAGTTCACATGTTTTATATATACTCATTATGATATTTGTACTTGGGCTTTTAAAGCACAAAGAATAATTGTATTGTGTTTCAAGTCAGAGAGTTTGGGTTTGATTTCTGCCTCCAAAACTTATGTAATTGTGAACTTATGGTAATTTAACACATTAGACCTCATTTTACTCTTCTGTAAAACATATTTTGCAGATTTGTTGAAAATATTAAATAAGAAAATGCACATTGATTATTCAGCAGAGTATCATACATCAATACCTAATAAAAATGAGATATTGTTAGCATATACTTAAATATTTCTCAAATCACTAAATCTGTAAAAAATTATTAAATAGGATTCACTTTTCATTACCCACAAATACAATCTGAAAGGCAAAGTTCTTAAAAAATAGTTATTATATAAAATTTAATCACAGGTGTCACCAACCTTATATTAGCTCAACACTTAAGTATTTCTCCAACATACAAGAAAAATAGTTACTCCCTCGACTTCATTTCCACATTCTGTACCTCATCCTCATTTTATTTCCTCCTAGAATTTTGTCCCTAATTCCACTGGCTACTGTGAATAGGTCTGTGCACTTTAGGGCCAGGTGGAACAAAGTGGCATGGATAGCTGTATATTACTAGGACATCCCCTGCCCTCTTTTTAGCTTCTAGCCCTGTCCGTGTATAATGATAAATGGTTATGTAGTTACAATATCATCCATCCACAGCTACCATTTACTGAGCCTACTTCCTGGACTAGACAATGTTTCAGATGCTTTATTAGTATTAGCCTGCAGGAGACTGAAAAGCAGGGTGCACATCAAAAATGACAGCACCTCTGTGAATTTATAACCTATGCAATGGCAGAGACAAACAGAATAGTAATTTTCAGGGATTGTCTGAATTTGTTTAATTGGGACTAACTTTTAAACAATGTGTGGTAACCAGATATATAATTATAATTCTTTGACAATTTTCACATAATTTTTAAGATATTAATTAGAAGACCACCATGTTAAAATGTAACTGTTTTATTATGAAGATCACATAGAGTACTAATTTTCTAATTTTTATAATGAGAAGCCATTGTGTTTTTTTTTTCTTTTTAGTTTTGTAAGTTTCAAGTCAATATTCACTTCAAAATCAAAGGTAAAACATGTTACTCCAGAAAGTTACCCACATATTTTCATTTTCTTAAGTAATTATATATTTGTTTCAACTTACCTCTCAAAATCTTGCTTGATCCTACACCTTCATAAATATTTAATATATCTCTATAATATGTGTTAAAATGATCAAAGCTCAGTTTAATGGAAAGTCCTTGGTTTACACTAAATGAAAAGCAAAAAATAGATCATCACATTTTTAGCAGTTGTCATATTTCTTAAAGCATCCTAGAATTTGTATGTGTTTTCTTGTGGTGAGTACCACATAATGTGATATCTACCCTCTTAAATTTTTAAGTATACAGTGCATTATTGCCAATTATGAACACAATGATGTACAGCAGATCTCTAGAACTTTTTAACTTGCAAGACTGCAATCTGTATTAGTGAATGACAACTCTCCATTGCTTAGTCCTCCCAGTCCCTGGCAACCACCGTTCTACTTAGAATTCCATGAGTTTAAGTACTTTCTATGCTTCATTTAAATGAAGTCATGCGGTATATATCTCTCTGTGACTGCTTATTTCACTTAGCATAATATTCTCAAGGTTCTTCTATGTTGTATTATATACAAGATTTCCTTCTTTATGGCTGAATAATATTCACATATATATCACATTTTCTTCATTCATCTGAAGATTGACATTCAGGTTCTTTTTACCTTTTAGTTACTGTAAATAATGCTGAAATGAACATGAGAGTAAGATATTTCATTGAGATAAATATTCAAAATTGGGAATGTTGCATCATATGGGAATTCTATTTTTAATTTTTTAAGGAACCTGAATACTGTTCTCCATAGCAGCTGTACCACTTCAGGTCTTCTCAATGTCATTTGTGGAAAGGATTATCCTTTCCTCTTTATGTTCTCTTAGTACTCTCATGGAAGATCATTTGATCATATATGTGAGGCTTTATTGTGGCTTTCTATTCTTTTTGTCAGTATGTTACAATTTTGATTACCATAGCTTTGTAATATGTTTTGATATCAGAAAATGTGAGCCCCCACATTTGTTCTTTTTTCAAGTTTTTTGGCTATTTGGGTTTTGTTTGGGTTCCATGTGAATTTTTGGATTTTTTTCGATTTCTGTAAAAAACACCATTGGTATTTTATAGGGCTTGCATTTGATCTGTACATCACTTTGGGTAATATAAATATTTTAACTATATTAAGTTTTCCAATTCATGTACATTGTTCATACCATCAAGGTGACAGCTATTATATTCTATAATTGTTATTTACATACTTAAATGTATTTTCTAACAGAATTTATATAACTCGAGGACAGGGATTAATTCATTCATCCCTATATTATTCCTGTATTATCTAATACTTTGTAGAAACTAGTGCATGCTTATTGATATAAAACATAATTATCCAGCTGCCAGTATAAAAGCATGGAAGGAAAAGTGTGACAGGTTTATCAGAAAATTTAAATTTGATATTTAAACTTATTTTCATTTTCAGATAATAGTGTCAGAGAGGGGAGACTTAGTGAAACCTCTATTTACAACTCCACTGTCTCATTAAAGTGTTATAAAAAGAAATGTAAATAACTCCTCCAAGTACTTTGTAAGTACAAAGTTCCTCTGAACTCCTCGGAAAGGGAGATGGCTGAAAGAAATAAAAGTGTGTATAGGTGAAAATGTTTAAGTCTCCTTAGGCATGAGGTTGGCTAGATCATCAGCAAATGGACCCAGGAAAGGATTACAAGGGCTGGTAATACTTAGAGATTTAGTTTCCAAGGCCAAGATTGCATAAAAAATAGTTCTGTACCCAAGTACAGAACTATTATGCAGATTAGTTACATTTATAAATTATTTCCATTTTCAATGAAAGATATTTAAGATTTTCTACAGCTTTCTACTGACATTTCAAATAAGTGATAAAGTTAATATTTTATTTTCCTAATGAACAACGCTAATACATATTTATAAATGCTTCTTTTAAGTTTGATTCGATGGGGTGTTTGTGCGTGTGTGTGTGCACATACACAATTAGGAGAATAAAATATTTGTATCTACGTTTTATATATATTGTTGAGAATATTGTTTTCACCTTACATTTGTATGTTGATATATATGTGGACATGGAATGTGGAAGTGAAATGTATATTGACTGATTCAAATGTCATTCAAGACATGGCAAAAAAGACATATAGAGGCTGTTCTCTAAACATACAAATGTAGGGTGGAAACAATATTCTCCAACTTGATTAATTTTTCAACTGGCAAGAATTACTTAGAACTGTCATTTTTAATTCATAGTCTTATTTTTGATATACCAATAGCATGTAGTCTAGAGCGTGAAACAATGAAAATTGTGTTTTCAGTTATATCATGTATCTCACATGGGGCTGCACTCCAAATAGAAATGAAAAAAAGAGAGATATTCTTTCTTTGAACAATGCCAAGTAAGTGTGTATAGAACAGTCTTTTTCTCACATCTCTTCTCTGAAATATGTCTACACAGATGATTATTTTTGGGGTCATTTCATACTGTTTGACAAGAACCTGAGGCTCTACTTTTGAACTTTATTTAATCAGCTATTATATTTATTGCCCTAGTTTTCTAGTGAGTCATCAGAATGATTAAAATGATCACATTATAGGTCAGACTGGTAAAACGTAATCTCATCTAGCTATTAAGAGAAATGAAATGAACTAACTAGAATGTAATTTTTCATAGTGAATTCTATGGAGTACTTATTCTGCATGTTCTGTTGGGGAAATATTCAGCAGTTTAACAAGCAAGTTTTTACTGGAGACTTATTTTGCATGTTAACATATTTAAGGCAATAAGAAGTAACAGTTTTAATAGTGTTAATAAATTTATTTCAGGATCTCATATTTATGTGAGTACAAATTCTTTTTCTCCTTGGAATATCTGGAAGGAACGTAAGGCGTTCCTTGTCTGTGAAAATGCTTAGGTAAACATTAGGGTAGGTCAGCTATCAGCAGCCTGATTATTTTATCTTCATGATTGGATTGGTTAATTGAATTAAGAATATGGAGGTGAAATATATATTGACTGATCCAAATGACATTCAAGATATAGCAAAAAAGACATATATAGAGGCTGTTCACTGCTCTCAATCTGCTGTAACTGAATCACGTTTTAGAGATTTCCACACAGTAAGTGGCAAAATGAGAAAGAAAATATTTTACAGACAAATGCAGGTGATGTAAAATTCCACTTCTCATGATTTACAGTGTGTGTTGTTTGCCTGCCAGCACATGATGAATGTCAGCCACAGAAAGAGAAACTTGCTTCAGAACCCAATGAGATGACCCCATTTATCAGATAGTATTGTTCATAACAAAGAATATCTTTTTAAAAGGTTACAAAACGATAATTTTTGTATAATTTGTCAGTTGAGAGGTCTTTGCTTCATAGTTAATGAAAACAATGATTCTTTTAAAAAAAAACTACTGAAATCACTAACACGTTGCATCAGAGAAATGCTTTATGTTTAAGAACAGAAAATATAAGATTGTGTATTACCGTATGATCCACTGGCAAACAACAGTTGATTCAGAAAGTTTTGGATAATGAGTAGCCTGGAAAGATCCAGATGATTCAGTTAACAAAAATCTTCCATCACAAGCTGTGGCTGCAAAATGATGCCAATTAATGTTATACAAAAACAATCTTGGGATTCAAACTGGCTGCAAGACATTTCACAGAACACTCATGGCAGAATCTGTACAAGGCTATTTTGTAAAACTGAAATGACCAAATAATAAGATTTCATATTTAAAACTTATTAGCCATTTTCAATTACTCATACACATCCTATCATGGAGTACCTTAGAAAAGCATTGTCTTTCTAAAACCCTTCTCTAAGCTGCATTTTAAGTGCATTCTTCCATATTTGCAAGGAAATAAATATATCTGAATTGAAAACTGCCAGTTTAGACAGATAACTAGTCATTTTTTGTCTTATTTTTATAATTAAATTGGAGCTAGGTGAATTTCAAATATATGTACAAAGTGCTTTGTTTTTTGAAAATGATTAGAATAAGGCCAGGAAAATGATAGTACTAGTGGCCGGTACAGAATTCCATCCAACAAATCTGTTAGCCCATATTTTAAAGTTTTAAAAGAGCTTTTAAAGGAGCTACTCCTTTGGGAGTAGCTAGCTCAATATTTTCATACAATATTCCTGATTCTGCCTTTTGCTTTCCATAATTACTCATTTTCCTCTTTTAGTTTTTATAGATTTATTTCATGAACCTCTCCTTAATGTCATGCATTATTAGTTGCCCTTAATTTATAACTGAATTCATTCAAATTAGATTAAAATCTTCTTGAAGGCATGAACCAGGAGCTATTACTTATAGATTTTTGTGTTTTTTAATATGCAAAAAACCACCTTGATTTTCGCAATTTTTAGTCTTTCTTACATTATTTTCCTCCTGGTTAGTTACTTGGCTATGTTGACACAATATCTAAAATTATGACTCCTACAATGTGTTCTTTTCCTCTGCATAGATTACAAACTCTTCATATGGAGAAGCATTAATGGAGGACAGAAAAATCAAAGAAATATGTCAAAATGTCATTTTTGGAATCTGAGTGTTTAGAGTAAGCTACTTCTAAATTGAGCTACGAAAAAGCTCATTGTAACATTATAAAGTGATTCTATCAAATTACATAATACAAGCTATTTTATAACAAAATATTTTATGTATATAAAAATAAACAGATTAAAAACTAGATAGCAAATAGAAACCTTAATAAAAATTCCATGTTTTTATTGGGTTTTTGCTATTTTTGGTATATATTTTTTTAAATGGGTAAACATTTACTTTAATAACTTAAGTTTATTATTGAAAGTCTGCTTAAAAACAATGGCCTAGGAATTCATTTCTAGCTTATGATTTGACCACCTGATTCCCAGAAGAAGAAAAGAGCAAAGAAATAAAGAAGAGGAAAAAAGAACAAGGATAAGAAAACAAAAGATAATAATTCAAGAAGCAAAGATTAAATTCTGAACAATGCAGCATAGATCACTGGAAAAAAAGAAAAATTGTGGTTTGTTGAGTTAATTTAATTGCCTTATGTATAACAATTACTGCAACAAACAAAAGAAAATTAAGGCTAATTTTTCATGATTCGAAGATAAGTAGTAAAATATGTGACTTTTTAATGACTTGCTAAATAATTTTCTAGTTGTAAAAGCAATTCTCTTTTCTCACCCTCAACTTTCTTTTCCAGTGTAAACCATGCCAAAAAAGTAGGGTAATTAATGCCTTAGATTCAAAGACCATAAAAACCAAAATAGTATTTGCTTGTATTTGATGTGATATATAAAGCTTTTAAATAACAGTTGGTCAAGAAACAACATGGACTCAAAGATTGTAGGACGTGTGGTAAAGTTTGATGCTACTGTAAAGTTCATATTTGAGTTATGATACTTAAGGACCAATGAGGTAGAGTGCTCAATCCTATCAGTGCTAAAATAAAACTGCTAACATTTACAGAGTGTTTCCTATGTGCCAGTCATTTTCTAAAGTTATTTTATATGTATAAATGTAATTTTCATAACAACTCTATGAAGTTATGAGGGAAACTGAGGCGTATTTGGGTTAAATAACTACCATAAGGCCTCCTAGCTTACAAGCAACAATTTAAAGCCAGGCAGTCTTATTCAAGAGAATACTGTGGTATATTGCCTAATATTACAATATATTGATGTATCTATCACTATCGTGATGACATCACTCACACTTTGAACTAAAAAGCAGGGGGGAAGAGCATAAATACAAGAAGAAACAGAAAAATTTTAAAAGATTTCCATCTTTTTCAATGTTCTTAAATTTAAAATATAGAGCACATTTGCAATAATATTCCAGAACAAACAAGAAGACGAGAGAGAGAGAGAGAGAGAGAGAGAGAGAGAGAGAGAGAGAGCACAAAACAAGATCCCTTTAAGATTTTGTAAAACTGTTTGTAAAGCTGATAAAAGTTTATTTATCATTCCCATCTATTCACTACACATGTTTTGGGAGAGGTATCAACAGCTTTGTGCTGCACATGAGTCATAATTTTCCTAAAAGCTGAGTTATGTCACTAGTTTCAAGGATGGTTCTATGTTTGAAAAATCCTGTTTCAGTTCTTTCCTGAGCACATGACTAAACTACACTTCCCCAAATCCGTTGTAGTCAGATGAGGTCATGCGACTGAGTTGGCCAATGGACGATTGTGAAAGTCACTGTATCTGTTTCCAAATATGGTCTCCAAATTTATCTGTAACATTCTTCCTTTGTCAGTCAGCTGGTTGTAAAGGATCCAGTGGAGGACTCTGGGGACAGAGAGTGGCAAGTATGGAGCAGGCGTCCTGAATGCCTACACAGAGCACAGCCCTTTGCCATCTTTCTTTCACTATGATATGGGTGATAAACTGTTATTGCCTTATTTTTTTTTAAGATTGTTTATCATATTATTTAGCCTGTCCTAAAAAATATGATCAATTTTCCTGTCTTGTTTTCTATCATGTTACTAAGTTTTAGTGGGAATGTATACTCTACGGGTCAAATTCTGCTCTAATGAGGCTCTAGTCAATTCCTGCATGCAAGTAAATATAGAGAATATTTCAAAAGGTATTTAAAATAAAATTATGGTCATATTGAATTATTTCTAATAGCAAAGTTCAGAATGCCAAAATATTATCATTTCAAGATAGAGGCTTGTGTAAGGCACTTTCTCATACATTTAAAAAATTTAATTTCAGGATGTTTCTGGAGAACCTAACAGTACAAATGACCATGAAGCAGGATAGGTTTGTAGGAAAAAATAACACAGCTGTGGATGAGTAGGATTGCTGGGTGTTAGGATTATGACTTTTTAGACTGTGCAGTGCTTTCTAGTGCAGCATCAGAAAAAAAATTCTGAGTAGAAGATAAATGAGCCTGTCAAATAATATCAGCCATTCTATTGCACTATCAGAAATGTTGCGTGAAATGGGATGGAATTAATAAGGGTATGCACTTAGGACCCACTAAGAGCTCCCTCTGCTGGCTCAGTATTCACTAATTACGTCTTTGCTCATGGCATTGAAATCTCCAGGATATATAAATCAAACATGATCTATGCTCACCCACCAAGCTCTATTACACATATACACATGAGGCACACAAACTATGAGAACACTTGCCAACTTCCAAAGAGTTAAGCATTGGCTTAAAGGCTGTGAATCAGCATCTTTCCTTCTCATAGTTCAGCTAAAAAGTGAACTTTCCTGCTGATATAATTCTAATCAGAAAAGAAAAACAATTTAAAGAAATCTTGGTTCAGCTATAGTCAGCTGTAAGTGTGCAAACCTAAATAACTAAAGACTAAAAGGGAAGCTGCATGCGGAAGACAACATTAATAACACAAACTAGAATCGGAGCTCACAGCTGGAGCAAAATGTGTGTGAATCAATGAGAGAGAGTAAAGGTCAACTTCATATTGGAAAAATTATCTTAATTTCATAAATTTTTCCATGAATACAGATTGATGGATGGGGGCTTTCAGGTGGAAATAATGCTGCTGGAAGTTGGAATTGGTGCTGAAGTTCACTAGGTTTGTGGGCTCACCATCATCAATGAACGAAGCAACTTAAAATGAATAAAGTAACTTGTACTCTTGAAATCTCTCTGGATAAAAAGGATTTATTTAAACAATTTTATCCTATACATAATTTGAATTTATTTACCGAAATAGACACAATACTTTCTTTAAACAACAAAAAAGCGAATCAAGAAAATGGAAAGTGACGATGTGCAGGGTTGAGAGTGTTGGTGACATGAAAGGCTGGTAACTACTAAGGTTCAATAAACAAAAAAATCTTCACATACTCATGTAATAATGCAGTTTGACTATATTTTTTAAAGTAAATTTAGATGATTACTTCTATTCTAATATTGAGGCTCATCTCTTGAATTTAGAGTGGCTCAGAAAAAATAATTCATTAATTCATAGCATTAAAACTTATTTTAGGACAAACTATCACACTTACATGATACTCCTATGGTTCTTTTTTATATGTACTCATATTAGTTTATCATGAACATTATGAACTCCAGAAAGTAATAACAAAATAATAGGTGCAGTATATTTTTCAAATATTTGATCATATATTTTGTTAGTTATGCCTTTTCCTCTATTTAAGGATATAGATCATCATTTTATTGGCTTAAAGCCATGTGTCTAAGTTGACGTACACTATTATTTTTGAAACAGAAATCAACATCACCTTTGTTGCCTCATGATGGCACACTTATATTCTCCCTGAAAAGATTTTAGAAAATGCCTGAAAACCATAGCAAAACAAGAACACTGCTTTCTTCTTCTTTGAGTAACTTAGTTATACAAAATAGATTAAAAAATATTCTGTAGCCTGCACTTTCTTCCAATATGTTCTGAGTGAACTTCAAAGTATGTAGTTAAACTTTAAAGGTCTGAATTTTGTCCAAGAACATTTGAAAGAGATTGCTTTGTGGAAGTCTCTATAGTAGAGTTGCCTTTTGTGAGTTGTTACTGGGAAACAGACCAACTGCCTGGCTTTTAAAATACATACTAAACGGAGAGGTAGTTTTTAAAAGTTTGGTCATTATTGGAATACTCATCTTCCATTAATATCAAGCAAGATTAGAAAAGTGTACCAAATAATAGAAAAGTTTAGCAAATAGTAACTAGTCTTCAACACACTTTGGGCACTAATTGTACTTATAGTCAGTTTTAAAACTGATTATAAGCCATACCAAAAAATGTGCAGTTAATACTTTCTGTTAAATAAAAAAATATAGGTTAGACTTATCCAAATACAGCAGTCTCCCCTTATCCACAGGGGATATATTCTAAGAACTCCAGTGGATGCCTGAACCATGGATAATAGTGAACTCTGTATCTACCATGTTTTTTCCTATACATACACACCTATGATAAGGTTTGACTTAGAAATTAGGCACCATAGGAGATTAACAACAATAATCACTAATAAAATAGAACAATTATTCTGATACTCAGCATGACGTGAAATTTTATACTTATACATTGTTTACTTCTGGAATTTTCCATTTACTGTTGTCGCCTGTGGTTGACAATGGGTAGTTGAAACTGGAAACCTCAAATAAGGGAGAACTGTTGTAGTTCTATGTGGAAATCTTCTTAAATGTGTTACATACAAAAATAAATTACCTATTTAGATACTGCTTTCTAGTAAACTTTTGTAAGTGGAATCCACCTTTAAAAGGAAGAAATAAGGCAAAGAGTAAATATGTTTAAATCAACTAGAGCCATGCTTGGTATATGGTAAGTGCTACTTAAGTGCCAAATAATAATAATAATAGTAAAATTACATTATTGTCGTTAGCACTCAAAAAAGATGCCAAAATATACAGTGAAACAGACATTTTACTTATGGGGCATTAAGTTCTTATTCATATCTTATTTCCATTATTTATAGAATTACAAGAGGCAAATAAGAGCAACAATCACATTTTCAAGATGGTTCTCATTGAGTTAGGTACTGTTAAAATGTTGAAAGGAAAAGACTGATATGATAGTGAAAAAACAAGAAAAGAAATGAGAATGTACATCAGAGAAGAGACGAAAATTTAGCAACACCCATCCCCACATTTATGACAGACATTGTTAATCACATCTTCCTTTCTGTAGTGATCAAAAGAAATTCAACAAAATTTTCTGTTTTATTAATCAATATGTTTAGTATTATTTATTAAGTTTAGGAAAATATTAATACAATTATTTTTAGATTTTGTATTATATTGTAATGTTCTTCAGTAGTTTCAGGTCTCTGAGATTAGTGTGTGTGCGTGTGTGTGTGTGTGCACGCGCGTGTGTTTGTGTGTCTACAGTGAGGGAGGATAAAACGGAAGGGGAGGGAATGGGGGGTAAACTTACCACATGTTTTATTGTCTTCATCAGAACCATCTGGACAGTTTAATTCTCCATCACAAAATAAATCAGCTGCTATACATGTTAGAGCATCAGCACAAGGACTTGAACCAGACAGGCACTCTATTGAGACATTTCCTTTAAAAAATAACTGAAATTATTTAATTTCCAATTGATGAGATATGTACAATGTTAAAACATTTAATATGCTTTTGGCTATTGGGGTTTTTACTTGTAAGTATATTCTTTAACTGCCATAGAAATATTTATTTCATTTTAAGATCAATCATTTGTAAAATTAGAGCGTTTTAAATTTTGAAATTTCATGTGGGGTCATTTCAGAAAGTTTATTATATCATCTGCAGCATCTAGCAGCCACTTCATTTACTCATAAGCTTATTATTTGAAAATACAGTGGCTTGAGTCAGCGTTTCCATTCTGTAGACCAAATTTACCAACAAAAGTCATTTTAAAGTAAGATAAAATACTTAAAATTCCCAGTACATCACGACATTAACAAATGAAGAAACCTAATGGCTATTCTATCTCTTTTTCCCTTGGGTCAGAGATTCTTAGGGGGTACACTGTAAACACACCCCTTCAGGGTTTCATGCCATCTTCTGGAGGGAATCTGAACAATTTGCCCCTCTCAGCCTGTCTTGACCTTTACTTGCTCACTTTCATAAACTTAAGTCTAGAGATGCACCAAGAAACACATTTTACTTCTAGAAATTAACTTGGAAAATGTAAGAGCAATTCTGAAAATAGGTCATATTCTTATATACCCACAAGATAAAGACATTTTTAAAAAAATTTTTTGGGCCAATGTGGAAATTTGAATACTGTTGTATTATTGAATACAATAATAGTGATGGTGCAAAGTTTTGGAAATCTTTAACTCAATAGCATTTTTTTTTCCTTTTTGGTTATTGTTCTTAATCTTAAAGCCAGAACTGTACTGCCATCTGCTGGGTTTTAAAAATATGAAAATCTGTAATTTCTCCTTCTGCTCTATAAAATTAATTAGCAAAATAAATATGCTCATTTCAATGAATCTACTAAGTTAATTCTTATTTAAAAACATTTATAGATTTTTGCTGAGTATACATAGAACTAAATTAGACATTTGTAACTGGCTGTAATTAAAATGAATATAAACCAATGGGAAATTCATGGAACACTGAACGTCTAAAATTACAGGACAGAGTAAAGATCAGAGCCATTCTCAAATGACAGAGTACTCCCATGTAGGAAAATAATAATAATAATGAAAATGTTATTTACTAAACCCAATTGCATATATTTGTTGATACATAAGAGCAGTTCATCAAAAGTCATTAACCATTGAGTTACTAATCCAGAAAAGGCATAATATTTGATAGAATCTCTTAAGTGCTTTATAAATAAATAAACTAAAAAAAGAACTATATTTGAAACTGTGTCTTATTTTATGAGTAGATAATAGACATCCAAGTATTCAGCATTTCAAAGACTAGATTTTGGGATATAGCTAGGAACATATATCACTTTGACTGTCCTAATGCTTCTTGTGGAAGCTTCACTTTCTGATGCATCACGTCTCTGTTCATTATTTGTTGAACTCTGGATTGAACCTCAAAACCACACCAGCAAGTGATACCACTTGGACCCGATTGATCTTATGAATAATTATTTATTGACCCAACAAGTATTTATTTTCTGCACATTTTTGTCATGGAGTTTTAAGAGATGGAGATAAAAGAATGAGTAAGGCAGAGCCTTTCTCTTCTCTTGAAGCTTGAAGTTTAATGGAGGAACTGGTTTATTTACAAATAATTTTTTTAAGAGAGATATTTTAAAAGTGCTATGGGAGCACCAAAGTTTAAGCAATTAGTTTCCTTCTAAGGCAAGAATTACAAACATCTTTATAGAAGTGGTCATATTTAAATTAGTTTTTGAAGAATGCCTTGAAATGCACCAGGAGGAGAGCCATATGGAATGTATTTAGTGACATGTCAGGAGCAAATCAGTATATGGGAAACAGATGAGTCTCACTAACCTAGATGGCAGGATGTTTATGGAAGGCATAGTAAGAAAGGAGTTTGGTACTAGATTCTAGGGGAACTTTTTATCTTTGTTAAGTGTTAGGAATATTTTTCAAGAGGCAATGGCATTGAAAGATTTTTACATATATGTGCGTAATGGCTAGTCCATGTTTCATAAAGGCAATTATTGGACCATGTGAAACATCACTTGAATAAGACCATTCGAAGAGCTATTTCAATGTTCCACATGAAAGTTGATGAGGGCTAGAATTCTCACAATGGCAGAGGAGATGGGACATGGGCTCAGTTGCGACTTTACAGGTAAAACTGATGATCTTCAGTGACTACATGTGCTTCTGAACAAGATTAGTGGAGGTTGAGAATGGAATGCTAAGGAATTGGCAGTTGAATGACTGGAGAGGCCAGTTGTGTTACTATGGCCATTAGTCTCAATACTGTTTATGAGATGAACAAATTGTGAGATTAGAAACTGAGTCTAGTTTGAAGTATTTTGACTTTAAGTTGGAATATTAAAGTTGGAATCTTAAGTTGCACTCTGTCTCTCTCCAGACTGTTTCATAAACACTCTTCACCTGACTTGGTCCATGAGGAACAGAAGTTTCCCATATTAAAACTAATATGGAAAATATGAATTTTTATACAATGGTAGTCCGTTTTAAAATTATTGCCAAATTGTTTTTTTAGAGTCTTCTCTCGCTCTCTTTCATTTTCTACATGAATATACAAGATTACAATTTCTAACAAAACCATCAATTAAAACATCAGCTCTTACACCCAGCCAGATGCCAGTTTAGTTTAAATGGTTTTGCCCTCTCAAACCAGAGTTTTTTTACTTGAGAATTACTTGCTTTGCATTTTATTATCTAATTTTTGTCCTAGTATTTCTTTTATTCTAAGAAGTCTATGCCAAATTGTGAAACTATTCAAATTTCATTAATATTAGGCATTATTAACTTCAGTGGGAAAAATGCACTTGTTTTCTGTAATCTATGTGGCATTTTACCTTCAGGACACTAACTTTTGACATATGATGAAAACACACCAGTAAATTAGTATTACTTGGAATTCAGCAAAAGAAGGCTTTAATTATACATTTGTAGTTGTATCATGAAAAATTCAGTATACACTCAAAGATGATTACTTCAGAGTGATCCAATGTCAAAACAATTTCCAGTGATTTGGCACTAGGAGCCTCCTGTGCCTATTGAATACAGGCTCTGTGTTAGGCATTGCAGGAGGTAAAAATAATAAAATCCATTATTTTTTGCCTTCCAAATAATTTGCAAGAGATGTTACATACAATATGATAAATCAAAACCATGGTTTGGAAATCATAGATTTTATTTTCCCTACTATTTTAAAAGGGATAATAATACTTGGTGGCCAAAACTGTTTAAGACAAACTAAGCCCAAGATCCTGATAGCTTACTCAGTAGAAGCAGAATCTTCATCCATGAACGTTTGCCTTTAGAGAACAGTTTTATTTCACCACACTATATTGGAAAATAGGTATCACCTTACAGAAATTCTCATTTACTGTGATAGAACAAATGTAGTTTTTTTTTTAATGTATTTTAAGCAAGACTATGGATTCTCAATCCAATTGAAATTATGGTAGATTCTTTAGTAGTCTTGATACCATGTGAGTAGGAATGCCTTAAATTAGAGGAGAGTGCTTGGCAATATAAATCTTGTTTTCTCAAGTGCAGAAAAAGAATAACTCCTAAAGTCACAATACATTTGGTGTCAGATAAAATCTCTGTATCTCAGTCTTGAAGCAATTAAATTGAGGAACATAATTCTACCTTAGGTTGTTTTGGCCCAATTTCATGTTTTTCACTAAATCAACCAATTATTCTTTTTCTTCAATCCCCAAACTCTTCCACACAGCAGAATTGTAGCAAGAATACATTTTTTATGAGATTGAGAAAGGCCATGATAGTGAAACTTTTGTTTTCTGCAGCTATTGCCTACACAGTAAGTAAAAAACGACTAGAACTAGCTATAGTCTAGAAATCCCTCAAACATGGGAGCAGTTGCCCAAAACACCCTCTCTAGGCACTCTGTTGTGGTCCAAAAATTAATCTGTGTAATGTCACCTCAGTTCCAGTCTTTCTCCTCTAATGTTCTAAATGGGTTAGTAAAACTTTAAGGTAATTGGCAACAAAAAGCTGTTGAATGATAGAGCATAATCCTAATGGACTTTGTACCATTATCACACAAAAATTCTCTTTGGCAGAATTTATAACAGTACTAATTCCAGGTATATGATGCATGCATTTGTTGATTTTTCTCAAACTCTGTCTTCCAGGCATATAAAAATGAGAATAAACTTAACATCTCTGGAAGGCATATTCATAATAAATTACTGCTTGGAAAATGCAGTTTTCACGTTTAATTGCCTCTTTCCCCTCTGTAAATGTATAGTATCTTGCTGTATGAGAGGAATAAATGGGAAGAATGATGGGGCAATCATGTAGTACATGGATTCACTAAAAAGAAAAAGAATATGATATTTCACCACTTACTTACCTTATAATAATGCTTTGAGGATTGATTAAGGTAATCCAATATAGTCTCCCATAACAGGAAACGTTTAGAAACAACGTTTTTGTTTTTTTTTTTTTTTTTTTTTGGGTAAAATAAAAGTTCAGATAAAAATGAACATTACCAAGTAGAATAATCTTGTTTTAAATTCAGGGTTTTAATGAGTTTTTAAAATAAAGAATCCAAATGGTTTTTTTGTTTGATTCTGTTTCATCAAACTCAGAAGGGGGAAGGAGTAGGGATCTAATGTTGGCAGTGTTCCTTCTACTCCTTCTTTTCGGGAGTCACCATGTTGATCATGGTACAGTGATATCTGTGTTATCTCTCTTTCAATTTGCATGATCATCCGCTAAGAAATATATTTTAATCTATTTTTCAGATAATAAATATAAAGTTCAAATACGCTAGATAGCTTGCCAAATACATATAGATTGATGAAATTAGGTAATGCATGAATTCACCCATGTCTTTTTAGTGATTGAGAATTTATGTTGCTTTTTGATCTTTATTTTAACTATTGATTACTTATACAAAATGTGAAAGACAGGGCAAAGTGTACACGGACCCCCATTTCTGTAGTTTAAATGTAGAAAAGAAGATTTCTGCTTCACTCACCAGGAAACAAAAATATGGGTGGCATACTTTCCCATGCTCTCTGACCCCTCATTCATCATTTCCTTTTTTATCCAGAGGAAGTTCTGCTAATTCTTTATATTTTTAACAGTTATGTCTTCAGAATAGTAAAGGAGAAAACCTTCTTTTAAGTCCAATGCTTTCTTGCTTTATTTAAAACATTCTTTTCACCTAATTCATTCTGCATATTACTATTAGGACATTTTATACAACTAAGAAGACCTTAATGACTTTGTGTTAGATTAATCACTCAATAAACCAATAAACAGATAGAAAAAGGGCATGAATTTGGATACTTGTTACTGGCTTTCAAGGTTTTAGGAACACATTTTTCAAAATATATTTAGCTTAGTTATTCAGCTTATTTTTAGACCAAAGGAATTAGCCATTATCAATCCCAAAAGCATTTGTTCAAAGTGTGCTGGAAGGGGATTTGAGAGGCTGTAAATATTTTTCCACGTTGGAGTGGAGAATGTGGGCTCAGTGGCAGGTTTTTTTTTTTTTTTTTCCAATATGTTGTGCTACTGTTTGGAGGTAACCTAAATACAGCTGTAGACAGACTTATGCTATCATATAGATCTTTATGGGTTTTAGAGTTGTGACAGCTTGTTTCCTAAAGCATTTTGATTGATTCATGTATTGCTTTGCTTTTCAAATATTACACCAACAATTTTTATTCAAGAATTATTTATCCCTACTAAGAATGGCATTTATAATTTACAAATGTTTTCTATGTATATAATATTTGATGTAAATTTTAATAATGTAACACGGTAGTGGTATTGTTGGGAGCTGATTGAAGATCTACATTATTTCCTTTATTGAATTTACTTCAAGGGATTAGGGACACACCCAGGATATTCTATATGAAGATTAAGTCAGGACCAGAGAAGGTATTTCAGTTGATTGAAAGACAGAAGCAGAGCAGACAATTCCTAGAAATACAGAGAAATTGGCACACCAAAGATACATACTGAAAGTTGGCATAAAGTAGATACTTAAAAAAATTATTGAATGAATGAATCTAAGGCCACTTTGGTACTTCTTTGGCCACTAGTACCATGTTAACAGCAGAAAGAAAGCATGTCCAACTTGTATGCAGAGAGAATAATCAAAGGAAAAAAGTCCCTAATGTCTGATAAAATCTGCTTCCTTGGTGGAAAACCTTTTGATCCTATTGGCGACATTCTTTTCATTAGATAATGACAGTTCTGTTAATAATAGACAAAGGATAGGAGTGAGCTCTGACAACTCAGGCATTAGGCCTGAATATGTTGTTTACTTTGGTGAAATCTTGGGCTAAAACTGCAAACTTTTATGCTCCTGGTTTCTTATCTATAAAATAGGTGCAATATTAATTGCTAAGACATCAGAGACTTCTCAGAGGCCTAAAATAAAATGTAACTGAAAACTTTCTTTCAAAAGATAGTAACAATATTATTAAAACTTACCTGGAGTTGCCAGATGACTGGTGGTTATTAGCTTGTCTGAAAGATAAATTATATTAAAATAATAATTATATATTTAAAACTAATTACCAGGAATTTATTGTATATTCATTCTATATAATTAACCTAATAATTTAAAAAGTTATTATGAATTATTAGTGTCTTTTCATTTAGAAATATTTATATTTGGATCTAAGAATAAATCTTTTATGTTTTTGATTATTTTTAGAGTTGTAGAGTAGAGGTTTTTAGATTTAACTCATCTTTTATTTTCTAACTAAAGAAGACAAGGTTATTCAATGATCAATAACTAAATATGAGGATTCATTAATTTCATAATGACCATAGACTTAAATGTTGCAGGTGAATTTGATGCTATTTGAAAGAGAAGCATGGGATATGCTTAGACTATGGGCTTTGGAATCAGAAGGAACTACTTTTTATTTCTGAGTTTGACACTTAATAGCTGTGTGACCCTGGGCATGATACTTATTACTTATTCTTTCAAATGGAAAAATATCACCACCTCTCTGCAAAATCATTCTGATAATTGAAATAGGTAATGTTTGTAAAATGTAGTACCTGGCTAAAGAGGATGTCTTAAAAAATAAGACTTCAAATATTATGAAAATGGTCATGATTATTATACCAAAAGTAATATCGTCATAGTTTTATAACTACGAAATTTTGTAAGTGTGGTTTGAAAGACGGGGGTGAAGAAAGTGCTGGAATAGAGCAGTTAACATTAAGCCTGGATTTTCCCTTCCAAATTGCAACGACTACTGAAAGCCATCTTTCTTTATCTGACCCTTAGTGACCTCACAGTTGCCATAGCTTTATCACCAGGGCACCAAGACTGGAGAGCTGTTTATCGAGATGTTATACACACACACACACACACACACACACACACACACACACACACACACTCTTATATATCTCTCATATATATGTATATAAAGTTTAAAATATGAAGTACCATTGAAATTGGAAATGTGTATTCTTGGCATAAGTGGTGAGGCATTAGGAACATTGTAATATTATGAACTATGTTCCTTCTAACCAAATATAAGTTTCTTACAATTTGATATGAAGACTAAATGCCTAAGAAATAGCTGCAGGAAAAAAATGTACATTTTCCTAATGTCATAGAGTTTGATGATCACTAAGTTATATTTCTAAAAGTGCCATAAACACTGACCTGAAGTCGTTGCAGGGCTTACTGTAGAAAAATTCTCCAAAGCTGCTGGAATAAAGTTGATTTGACACATGGGCTTATTACATAAATGCATTACAATACATTGAGTACAACTGGAATATTCATTCAAAGGGCATCTAATCCTTTGGAGTTCCTATTTTATCCCCTCCCATGCTAAATCTTCCTATTCATTATTTGGTTGTAATACATTTGATACATTTCCACAGTCTGCATATTCTCTGTATACAATTTACTTATGCAAAAAATTTGCTTTATTTTGTATCTATTTAAGAAATATATTTATTAATCATAGTTATATAGAATAATTTACATTTTAGCCAACTAATATGACATGATGCACCACATCTTGTCATACCGAGAACCACTTGTTTTATGCTAAAACATATGAAGAGAACAATTGCAAAACAATCTTTCATGTAATTAATATTTCCTTGGAACTAAGTGGTCTGTAAGTAAAAAGTGCTTTTCACATAAAAGATAAAAGCTGTTCCATTGGTCTATATCACTGTTTTGGTACCAGTACCATGCTGTTTTGATTATAAAGACACATGCACGCATATGTTCATTGCAGCACTGTTTACAATAGCAAAGACCTGGAAACAACCCAAATGACCACCAATGATAGACCAGATAAAGAAAATGTGGCACATATACACCATGGAATACTATGCAGCTATAAAAAAGGAAGAGTTCATGTCCTTTGCAGGGACATGGATGAATCTGGAAACCATCATTCTCAGCAAACTGACACAAGAACAGAAAACCAAACACTGCATGTTCTTACTCATAGGTGGGTGTTGAACAATGAGAACACATGGACACAGGGAGGGGAACATCACACACTGGGGTGTGTTGGGGGGTAGGGGTCTAGGGGAGGGATAGTGAGGGGTGGGGAGTTTGGGGAGGGGTAACATTGGGATAAATGCCT
>CAUYLG010060846.1:0-26305 GCA_963573385.1 Cacajao melanocephalus | reverse complement strand
GTGTGGCTCCTCCGCCGGGAATCTCCTAGTCTGTGGGCAACAAAAATTCGTCTGAAAGTGCGGCGTCCACTTGCTCTCTGCGCTTTCACTGGGAGCTACAATCCTGAGCTGTTGTTAATCGGCCATCTTGGATCTCTCTCTATTCTGTCTTTTCTTTTTTATTAAACTGGCTAGTGGTCTGTCTATTTTGTTAATCTTTTCAAAACACCAGTTCCTGGATTTGTTGCTTTTTGAAGGGTTTTTTTGTGTCTCTATCTCCTTCAGTTCTGCTCTGATCTTAGTTATTTCTTGTCTTCTGCTAGGTTTTGAGTTCTTTTGCTCTTGCTCCTCTAGCTCTTTCAATTTTGATGATAGGGTGTCGATTTTAGATCTTTCCTTGCTTCTCATGTGGGCATTTATTGCTATAAATTTTCCTCTAGACACTGCTTTAAGTGTGTCCCAGAGATTCTGGTATGTTTTGTCTTTGTTCTTGTTGGTTTTGAAGAGCATCTTTATTTCTGCCTTCATTTCATTGTTTATCCAGTCAACATTCAAGAGCCAGTTGTTCAGTTTCCATGAAGTTGTGTGGTTTTGAGTTAGTTTCTGAATTCTGAGTTCTAATTTGATTGCACTGTGGTCTGAGAGACTGTTTGTTATGATTTCCATTCTTTTGCATTTGCTGAGGAGTGATTTACTTCCAGTTATGTGGTTAGTTTTAGAGTAGGTGTGATGTGGTACTGAGAAGAATGTATATTCTGTGGATTTGGAGTGGAGAGTTCTGTAAATGTCTATTAGGTTTGCTTGGTCCAGATCTGAGTTCAAGTCCTGGATATCCTTGTTAATTTTCTGTCTCATTGATCTGTCCAATATTGACGTGGAGTGTTAAAGTCTCTCACTATTATTGTGTGGTAGTCTAAGTCTCTTTGTAGGTCATTAAGAACTTGCTTTATGTATCTGGATGCTACTGTATTGGGTGTGTATATATTTAGGATCATTAGCTCTTCTTGTTGCATTGATCCTTTTACCATTATTTAATGCCCTTCTCTCTTTTAATCTTTGTTGGTTTAAAGTCTATTTTATCAGAGACCAGAATTGCAACTCCTGCTTTTTTTTGCTCTCCATTTGCTTGGTAGATCTTCCTTCATTCCTTTATTTTGAGCCTATGTGTGTCCTTGCATGTGAGATGGGTTTACTGGATACAGAAAACAGATGGGTTTTGACTTTTTATCCAATTTGCCAGTCTGTGTCTTTTGATTGGGGCATTTAGTCCATTTATATTTAAAGTTAATATTGTTATATGTGAATTTGATCCTGTCATTTTGATGTTAGCTGGTTGTTTTGCCCATTAGTTTACACAGTTTCTTCATTTTGTAGATGCTCTTTACCATTTGGTACATTTTTGGAGTTGCTGGTACTGGTTGTTCCTTTCTATGTTTAGTGCTTCTTTTAGGAGCTCTGGTAAAGCAGGCATGGTGGTGATGAAATCTCTAAGAAATTGCTTGTTTGTAAAGGATTTTCTTTCTCCTTTGCTTATGAAGCTTAGTTTGGCTGCATATGAAACTCTAGGTTGAAAGTTCTTTTCTTTAAAGATATTGAATATTGGGCTCCACTCTCTTCTGGCTTGTAGGGTTTCTGCTGAGAGATCCGCTGTGTCTGGTGGGCTTCCCTTTATGGGTAACTTGACCTTTCTCTCTGGATGCCCTTAGCATTTTTTCCTTCATTTCAACCCTGGTGAATCTGATGATTGTGGGCCTCAGGGTTGCTCTTCTTGAGGAATATCTTTGTGGTGTTCTCTGTATTTCCTGGACTTGAATGTTGGCCTGCCTTGCCTGGTTGGGGAAGTTCTCCTGGATAATATCCTGAGGAGTGTTTTCCAGCTTGGATTCATTCACTCTGTCACATTCAGGTACACCTATCAAACGTATATTAGGTCTTTTCACATAATCCCATATTTCATGGAGGCTTTGTTCATTTACTTTCAGTCTTTTTTCTCTAATCTTGTCTTCTTGTTTTATTTCATTGAACTGATCTTCAGTCTCTGGTATCCTTTCTTCTGCTTGGTCGATTCAGCTCTTGAAACTTGTGTATGCTTCAAGAAGTTCTTGTGCTGTGTTTTTCAGCTCCATCAAGCCATTTATATTCCTCTCTAAGCTGTTTATTCTCTTACCATTTTGTCAAATCTTTTTTCAATGTTCTTAGTTTCTTTGCATTGGGTTAGAACATCATCTTTTAGCTCAGAGAAGTTTATTACTCACCTTCTTAAGCCTGTTTCTGCCAATTCATCAGATTCACTCTCTATCCAGACTTGTTCTCTTGCTGGTGAGGAGTTGTGATCCCTTGGAGGAGGAGACGTGTTCTCGTTTTTGGTTTTTTCATCCATTTTGCACTGGTTTCTTCCCATCTTTGTGGATTTATCTATACTCTGCCCAGTGAAGTGGTAGCCTTGTCACAGTCTGCCAGCAGAGGTGCTGCTGAGCTGCCATGGTCTCTGCCCAGCTGCTGTGTGAACTTCCTTGCAGTTTTGTTTATAGGGGTATAGTTAGAACTGCCTCAGTAATGGTGGACTGTCTCTGTAATGGCAGACTGCCTCGGTAGTGATGGACTGCCTCAGTAGTGGTTGACTGCCTCGGTAATGGCAGACACCCTTCCCCCCATAGAGCTGGACCGTCCTGGGTCCAGCTGTGCTTGCTGTGAAACTCTCAATCCAGGGTGTTTCAGATTGATCGTCTTTGTGGAGGTGGACCAGGTGAGCCTGGCTCCCTGTTTTAGCCCCCCTTTTTTCAGTTGAGCAGGTGACTTTGTCTCCCAGGCTTTCCAGTTGCCAGTTGAAACGCATCAGTGTTTTTGTGAGTTTTTGTGTGGAGACCTGCTCCACCAGCTGAAATATCTGTGCTGGAGACTTATGGAGCTTTTCTGCCCCAGAATCTCCTGGTCTGTGTGCAGTAAAAATTTGTTTGGAAATGCGGTGATCACTCACCCTCTGCGTTTTCACTGGGAACTAAAATCCAGAGCTGTTCCTGTTTGGCCATCTTGGATCATCTCCATATTTTAATTTTCTTACAATTAAAAATGAATTTGCTAATACTACTAGCTGTCATTTTAAATGACATTCATAACTTTCTTTTCATCAACATCTACTGTGGTGATGGTGGACAATCAATGGATATTCCCAAGCCTGGAGTGTTGATGCATACCTGTGATCCCAGCTACTACTTGAGATCAAGAGTTTGAGACTGTAGTGAGGTATGATTGTGCCTGTGAATAGCCACTGCACTCCAGCCTGGGCAATATATCAAGACACTGTCAAAAAAAAAAAAAAAGCAATGAATATACCCAGTAGTTTTGGAATTTCTGAGTTTCCAATTTAGAACATATGACAAAGTCTCAAAAGTGGCAGTTGACAGTCACTATAAAAGAAAAAGTATTTTTCTTGGAGAAACTTCCTCTAGCACTTTTCTTTGAGATCTAAAATGGGGCTATCATGAAATCTCATTAAAGGCAGTTCTCATTTGCATTAGCATGTGTTTGTGTATACATACGTGGGCACTCTAAAATTTTCTTACTATCTGAATTCTGAATCAACAGTGTTATTGCGGTGCTCCAAGAGCACAGTGTGATTACTTGGCTTTTGTAATATATCCATGAGCAAGTGCCAGATGTTCAAATTCACATTTTTTTTTTTGGTTAAAGAGATTATCATCCCTGAATATAATCTCAAAGAAAGTTCCTGGGCCCTGCTCCAATAAGAAAAAGGCTTGTTTCTCTTTACCAAATCAAAGGAAAGGGCTTTTTGTTATATGAGAAGTATAACATTGCATTCCAGTAGAGGAAACAGGCAATCACCTTTTGATCCCTAATGTGGACGCCCAAGTTTGTAAATTTAATAAAAAGATAAAAAGTGTGGCAGTGTTTTTTTTATCTCAAGCAATAAACTCTGATTAAATCTTGCCAGTTTGATGCTAACAGTCTTCCTGGGTAGCATGAAGGTGAGTGAAAGCCTTGGACAAGATAATAGCAACAGACAAATGTGAAAGAATATGAAGTTTTAAAGAGCCTTTCAAAACACTAAAGAGTTTAGGAAATTAAAATAATCAGTATGGCTTTTCATGCTCCTGTGTAGGCTTAACTGTCTAGGTTCATTCACTTCTCTGTCATTGAGTAAATCTATCTTCACCATTGTAATGACTATTTCTTAGTCTGTAATGATTATCTTTCATGTTCCTTTTTATTATTATTTTAAAATAGAGATGGGCCAGAAAGTAATATGCACATTATCTGTTAAGTCTAACAAGATGCCAGTCAGCTAAGCCTCATTGCTGTTATAACTAAAGAGGTAAGTTTGGGAAAGGGAAGATGTGGACTGGAATTTCTAACAAGATATTGAAAATTTATCATCATGTTAAGCAGAAGCTATAGCATATAGGAAAAAAAACAATAATTACTATGAGGTATGTTACAAACCTTGGCTATACAGACACATCTTTAAAATGCTAATGTGATAATAGTGATCTGAAAAGTCAGAAACTTTAGATGGCATGTGTTGTGTAACAGATATTGAGTGCATTTCAGTCTAGTTATGCATGTTTATACAAGTGTGTGGAATATGGTAGTAGGGTCTTTATTGGAATAAATTGTAATTAATGTTGAGATTAACTTTATTTTATTTCAATTATGTTTCTTAGTTTATCATATATTCATGGTGACAACATTTTGATAAAAAAGTAAGGATTTTGCATTATGGTTATGGATAGGAAGCAGTCCTTAAACATTTTGGTTTTGCCTGGTTAATGTTGATAGTAATCAAATAATTCTAACATTACTTAAGTTAGGTATGGCTTATATTTTTGTTACTTAGATATTAAATTGAGCTGGCATCTTTTAATGTTTCATGGTTGAAGTTATATTAAAACATTAGTTTGGCACAGCTTTCAAAAGGGCACCCTCTGTTAGATAAAGGGTGTCATAATGGCTTCTGGAATGATCTATTATTTTTGGCATATAAAAAGAAGTTATAATGCTGTTCTTTAAAATTTATGTTTCATAATAAAATGAATAATTCATTCACTCATCCACTGACAAGCAGAATACTTAAATTAATGTCTCAAAGTAAAAAATCAGCACCAAACCAAAAAGCTAGGGTTGGAGGTAGAGAAAGAAGCCTGGCTATTAGGATATAATACATTTTCAGAAGATAACCATAATATAAAATGAGTCTAAAACTCATTTATAAAGAACAGGATATTAAAAGCTATAAGAAAAAAAGGCCATTTATCTATTTGTGTACTATTTTGAAGACTTGAGCCAAATGTTTCATCAGTGATTTGGGCGCCTTCCAATAAATTGGACAGGGTTGATGTGTGTGTGTGTGTGCAAAGTGGGGTGGGAAAGGAAGGTGGGCAGCAGTCTCTTTTTCCTTTGAGCTTTGTTTATTTAAGCCTTCATTCAGTAATTCAGAAAATGCCCACTGAGCAGCTGATATGTATAAGGCAAGCTGCCAGACACTATAATTTATATACAAAGATATCTAAGGCATAATACTCCAGTTCAGAAGTTACAAGGGGAGATGACATATCTAGATGAATTTAAGACAAAATTAGTTTTAAACATATTTCTGATGTAAATTTTGGAATGAAATTAATTTACTAATGACTAAGAATGAGTAAATAAATCTTATTCACTGTTTCCTTTTTACAAAGCATCATCATCATCATCTGATCATCTATGTAAGGACAATGATAATAGCTAACATGTACTGTTGTGTGTGTTTACGTGTATTTATATGCATGCAATAACCCTATGGTGCAGGTGCTATTATTATCACCATTGAATAGATGGGGAAACTGAGGGACAGATAAATTATGTAACCTGCCCAGGATCATACAGATGGTAAGGGTGGTCAGGGCTTAGCTCCAGAGTCCAGGGTTTTAGCTATCAGAAATTACACACATGCAGCCATTGCTGTCAACCCACATGGCATAATTCCCTGATAATATCTAGCTAGCATTCTAAGATGTCAAGATTGTGAGGATATTTTCATTTTGTTTTCCAGGTTTCTTTAAAGTTGTGAATAGAAATTTCATACAGTTTGAAACAAGTCAAGGAGCTCAGGCCTTGGTTTTAAAAAGGAAACTGTATGAGTATGACAGATCTTCTGTTGTTGATATTTGAACATTCATGTTTATAGAGAATCTTTATTTCCTAAAACTGATGTTTATCAGGGTTAGTCAAGAGAGTCACAAATCAAACAGAGGTTGTTTCTGGTTAGCTAAGTTCTATCCCTAAGGGTTCTGAACTGGAAGCTCTGTACACATGACCATGTCACTTTTCAGACCTCAAATTTTCCATGTGTAAAAGGAGGGACTTGAATGAGGTGACCACCTGGGTCCATTTCAGGTTTCATGTTCTGTGAGTTTATATTTCTTTGCATTAATGAGGCTCATGAAGTTCTAGATTTGATCATAATAATTACAAAAGGTTAAAAAGGTTTCAATGGCCGGGTGTGGTGGTTCACACCTTTAATCCCAGCCCTTGGGGAGGGCAAGGTGGGCGGATCACTTGAGGCCAGTGGTTTGAGACCAGCCTGGCCAACATGATGAGACCCCATCTCTACTAAAAATACAAAATTTAGTTGGGGGTTACGGCGCGTGCCTGTAATCCCAGCTACTCAGGAAGCTGAGGCAGGAGAATTGCTTGAACCCGGAAAGCAGAGGTTCCTTGAACCCAGGAGGTGGAGGTTGCAGTGAGCCTGGATTGCACCACTGCACTCCAGCCTGGGCAACAGACCAAGACCCTGTCTCAAAAAAATAAAAAAATAAATAAAAATAAAAATACAGGTTTTAGTGAGAAAATCAGCAAAATTTAGACACCTAGAAAATAGCTTTACATGAGCAGTTATCTTTTTTCCATTGACACATAGCTTTAGCCAAGTCAACCAGGGTGTATTGCACAAATAAATAAAATACATTACATTGTATTTCTTACAGAAATAAAATAATTGAGTCTATTCAGAAATAGTGTTAGTTTTGTTTAGTCAAGGAGTTAATTGTCACATTTCAACATTTGGTTACAACTTCCCATCTTTTGACTGTGACACAAAGTAAAATAAGTTTCCTAGGAAGGAATGCATAAGTTCCAACAAGAAAATGCTAAAAGTAGTAAACACTAAAAAATGGAATAGGCAGTATTGACGTGATTATGTGTTTATTTCACGCTTCTTGTAGAACATTGTAAAAACTTAATATTCTTATATTTCACAGATTTGTAGGCATTTTTGTTCTAAAGACCTTCAGTATCACTTTTCTGAGTCGGAAGTCCTGTCAGATAATTTCCAATGCCTGAGAATTTATACTACCTAAGGTGTGTGACCATAATATTTTAATATGTGGTCACAATTTCCTAGTTAAGAAATGGCTATATTAACTATATTGACATGGAGGTGAATTTGCCTACTCTCTAAAAATAAAGCCTGAGATCTTAATAACTTGATTCTATGACTGATGAGTCACAGATGAGGCACTGCTCCCACGGCACGTGCACAATTTACTCTCACGAAGAAGCAGTTCATGATAAAAACCAGTAGCTCCAGTTCTTATTTCTAGCTTTGTGCCCTAGGGCAAGTCATTAACCTCTCAAACACCATTTTGTTTTCAACTATGAAACAGAAATTGTTATCCCTAAATCTACTCTAATTTCTTAAAAGGCAACTTTGCTTCATTATTTATGAACAATAACACATTTCCTGTGACTTATTTTATATATGATCACAACAGATGAGTATGAGGGGATGCTTTGGATGAGAACTAATATTCTAGGTAGAGACAGAGACTGGAAGGGTCACGGGAAGTGAATAATCTCAATCCCTAGACAAAAACTGCACATCAGGATCTAGAAAACGGAAGGCTGGAACTTGGGGGCTTTTTTTTTTTTCTGATTTTGATGTGAACTAAAGTCATTTAGAAGAGAAAACTGAAGCAGCAAAATGTAAATTTTAAAAATGCATATTAATATTTTTTAAAAATAGTAGATGTAAGTTGCAGTTTCTTCTAATTCTGAAGATTCAGGACATTAGAACCCACTATTCCTTCTGGGCTTTGGTGAATTTCATTTCTGTTTTGGAAAGTGGAAGGGGAGAACTTAAGGCCTAAATCCTTTATAGTTTAGCCACATACTGACTCTCAATTCACAGGAAAGTTGAATGGTCTCAGACTGTCAGTAGTCCCAATGGTCAGATGTTCCTATTTTTGCAAAGGTACTAATCACTTGACATGTAATCATACAAATTCCTACCTCTACATATTCCTACCTGCACACTCCTACCTCAAACATTTTTCATTTATCTCAGTTCTTTTTAGGCATAGGCTAAGTAACAAGAGAGCCCTACACATTACCCCATTGGAGAAGTAAGTCTGTCCAAGAAAGAATATGTCCATCTATGGTGGAAACTCAAATTATTATTTTTCTCATACTTTGAGAATTTCTAATTTACATTCAGGAAAATGTTTTCAATTCACCAAAAACAGAGAATAAAAAATATGGAAGCAATAGGATGTAATCTTCACTTCAGTTTTCTGGAAGTTTATACACACACACATATATGTTCTTTTTTATTTGAGGTATAATTTATAAACAATAAAGTGTACAAATCCCAAGAGGATGATGTGCTGACTTTTTGCGTAGACCTATTCCTGTATAATCACCACTCAGACCAAGGCACAGAAGATTTCTGCCTCTCTTCCTCTACCTCCTACCCTTTCCCAGAAATAACCACTTTTCTGTCCTTTACCACCACGTGTTGTGCCTGTTTTTGAACTTCATATAAGTGTAATACTATAATATATAGTCTTTTGTGTTGTGCTTCTTTTATGCTCAACATTATTTCCATGAGATTTTATTCATGCTATGGGGTGGAACAACAGTTTGTTCTTTTTCACTGCTGTGAATTATTTCATTGTATGAATATTCTACAATTTATTTATTCTATTATTGATGGACTTTTGGGTTGTTTCCTACTTTTTAGCTATTATAAACAGTACAGCTACAACATTCTAGTAAATGTTTTTGGTGAACATTTTTGGTGAACATAGCAAGGCACCAAGAAAGAGTGGGATTGCTGGGACATAGTATAAACAGTTGTGTAGATTTAGTCAATGGGCCAAAAGTTTCCTAAATGGGGTATGGGAATTCTACATCTTTGCCAACATTTAATATGGTGAGTGTAGATGCTTTTACAGCATTTTAGATGGTGTGTGGAGATATTTCATTGTGATTTTAATTTGCATTTCTCAGCCAACTAAACATGTTGATCTCACTTTTATAGGTATAGTGGTCATGTACTTCATTTTTGTGAACTGTCTGATCAAGTATATTCCACATTTAAAAAATGGAATTTCTTTTTCTTTTTGATTTGTACTTTTAAAAATATATTCTAAATATGAGTCATTTATTATACATCTATACAGCAATTATTTTTTCTCAATCTGTTGCTTAGATTATTATGTTTTAAAGTTATATTTCAAAGAGTATGAGTTTTAAATTTCATGCACAATAATTGATTTATCTTTTCCCTTGTGGTTCATTTCTTGCCTTTTTTTAGTTAAGAAATATTTGCTGATCTCAAGGTCTTAAAGATATCTCTGCTTTCTTCTACAAAGTTTATTGTATACCTTTTATAGTTAAGTCTCTTATCCATCTCAAATTAATTTTTGTGCATGCTGTGAGATAAAGGTCAATGTTCCCCTTTTTTTCCATTTATTGAGAAGACTGTATTGTCCCCACTGGATTGCAGTAGCATTTTTATTATAAATCGAGTGACCATATCTGTGTGGATCTGTTTCTCAGCTCTCCACGATGTCTCTTTGGTTTATCTGTCTACCCTTGAGCTGAAACCTCTCTGTCTTAGCTACTTTTGTTTAACAATAAGTCTTGAATTCTGGTACCAAGTCATTCAGCTTTGTCATTATTCATTTTCTAGACTTTCCCGGCTATTCTAGGCTCCATGTATTCACTGAAGAGATATTTGAAAGGTCTACTTTTGAAAGATTTTTAAATAACTTTTAGGAAATTAATAAATTTTTCAAAGCAAGGGATTGATCTTCAAAATGGTTCTGATTATAAGACATTTGGTGAATCAATGGATTATTAAGATCTTAATATCTGCAGAGATAGAATAGGCCTAAACAATATCCATCAGCCTCCTTGGATTGCTGTATGGCTAAAACACCAATTACTATAACTCTCCTGAATTCAATACTAATGAACTAGTGTCCCTAATTTAGGGAGGGGAGTTACTTCAAGGATCACCTGGCTCAAGTCCTTCATAACACAAGTGAAAAACTATTAAGGTTAGGTGACTTTCGAAATATCTGTCTCTTGATCCATAGGTCACTTTTCTTTCTGCTAAAGCTTGCCATCTTTTAATCAAACCTATAATATTTCAGGAAACATTTGTCTTGATACACATATCTCTTGTATCTATTGGCAGAAAAAGATGTGTGACCTTAAGAATGTTAAAATTCAATAAAGAGAAAAACAGTTTATAAGAACTGTTCCTTTGTGATGTAGAAAGATACTTAATTAGCTGGAACATCATTTAAATTTGTAGCATAAATCCTTAAAAAATTAATCCAAGTCCCCATGAATTATGTCTCCTCTTTGCAGTTCAAAAGATTTTAAATCAGCAAGGCATATCTTTATCTGAGAACCATGTTAATGTTTGCACACTCTCCACTTTCTCATTTGCTTCAAGGGAGGAAGGTTTCTCCTTAATTCCATTTGCACCAGCTGGAGTTTTGGAAGACAAACATTAACAATCTACAATTAAAAAACATTTCAGCTAAAGTGAACCTGAACAGATGAGGCGCATCATTGACAGAGGATTTTTCTCACTCCCTACACTCTCCCCAAAACACTGTTTGTTTCCCTTCCCTTTTATTTTATTTTAATCACTGTTCTGAGACATTGTTGGGACGACTCTTCATCAAGGTGTCCAGCTGAAAAATGGTTATCAGATCCTGCTGAGGCAGGGACAGAGGAACAGCAGCCCACATCGGCTGCAGATGTGCAGAGTGGTAACTTTGGGAGGCAATGATAATTAAAGAGCATATGGTCCATAATAAATCTGTACAGTAGTGTTAGCCTGTATTAATCGAGGGATTAAGAATAATAGCATATCCTTACAAATAGCGTGTTAAATCTCAAGTTACAGTTCCTAGGCTCAACATAGTTCTGGGCAAATTTGGTGTTTTCCTTATTTGATATAGCCTATGAAGTGTGAGAGATTCATGATATGATTTGTGTACATGCACCCTGATCAAAATAGCTGAGAAGGGCCTGATAAAACACAAACATCTGGAGATACAGATGTCATTCCCGTGAAGCTGAAGACTGCTTGGGGGAAGTAGAAACATATGATTGTGAGAGAAGCAGGGCTCAGAAGTGCCAAGTTTCACATGAGTTTGATAGAAATGTGTTATGAGTGCTTAACATTGTGATTGATAGTGTTTGATGAAGCAAACTATCCCCTAAGCCTATGCATGCCTTTTTGTTTGGTTTTGGATTTGTTCTTTACTCTTACTCTTTTTTTCACAGTGATGACTTTTACTGGAAAAGGTATTGAATGTTCAGGGTTGGATGACAGAGGTGACACTTTTGGAACAAGGAAAGCTGTGGTGAAGAAGGCAAGTCACACCTGTGTTGTGTCCTGGTCTGATATGAGGTTATCAGCAACAAAGGGAGAAGTGCTTATTTCCTCATTCATTTATATGTCATCAATGTCTAGGTATTAATACCCTCAAAGCAGTGACTTTTATTCATGTTTATAAATCAAATTACATATATGAATACCCTATTATATTAATAATGATGATTTCTGTTTATGGAATATTTTTATTATGGAATAAAAATATTCCATAATAAAATGGAACAGTGGAATTATGGAATATTTTTCCTTCATCTTTCTTATCTAAATGTTCATTGATGATTAAGATAACATGGTGTTTTCAGAAGAGAAATATTAAGACTATTTTTCTTGAAATGAGTATCTTCACAAAAGTTCTGATTTTGAATTCATCTGTCTTTAACTGACTTCGGTTGGCTTCCTTCTGGTTTAATCAAAGGCAAAGAATGACTACTACTTTTCCTTTCCTGTCATCATTACCAAATGAAAGTAAACTGAAATATGATTATTCTTGTCAGCTCAAACAAAATACTTCCTAAGTAGACTAGAGTAGAACAGTTGAGCCTGATGACTGTTATAAACCAAATGAGCCAAAATATACAGGACCATATGGTAAAGGGTATAAATTTATAACTTAAAGAAGTATGTCCACTGGGAAATCCTAGGGGCTGGGCCTTGGAGATTCCTGAAACATCCTCTCTAGGTGAAGATGCATCACCTCAACATTGTCAGTCAACTCTTTCTAATGAATCAATATCCCACTGGCTGAAGATATTTGGGAATAGTTTAAAAAATTCATATCTTTTGCCTGGGTGTGGTGGCTCAGGCCTGTAGTCCCAGCACTTTGGGAGGCTGAGGTGGGTGGATTACCTTAGGTCAGGAGTTCGAGACCAGCCTGACCAACATGGCAAAACCCTGTCTCTACTAAAAGCACAACAATTAGCCAGGTCTAGTGGCCCACACCTGTAATCCCAGCTACTCGGGAGGCTGAGACAGAATTGCTTGGACCAGGTAGGTGGAGGTTGCAGTGAGTCAAGATCGCACCACTGCGCTCCAGTCTGGGTGACAGAACAAGACTCCATCTCAAAAATAAATAAATAAGTAAAATAAGAGTAATGGTTTACTCCTGTGTCCTGGGCAGGCATTTGGAGGCTTAGATGAAAACCTTGTGTCAACTCCCATAATCCTCTTTACAGGATCAAAGTATATGTGCCATCTCAGTAATATAAATTTATGTATATAATAACTGAATGGTCTACTCATTCATTTGCTGGATGTGATGTTGCATTGGGAATACAATGGATAACAAAAGCAAAGTAATTAAGGCAATATTGAGTTTCCCTTGCAGAGCAGGAGCAGATGATTACATGGCCATAACCTTTGGAGTTGCACAGTAACCTTAGCTGATCAGCAACTCATTTTTCACCCAATGTCATTCTGTTCTCTTCTGGCCTCCTCCTAACCATACTGTAGATGAATAGCCATACTCCTAGATTTACTGTTCTGCCACCGACTGAGGAAGCAGCTGCTGATACTGTGATGATGCATGCAATCTAGAGATGCCAGGCTTTTACTTCTATTGGGGACATTTTTTCCTCGGTTTTTAATAAGCAATTTTGTATTTCACACTGGCAGTGCTACATTGCAGCCTGAAGAAGGGCTAATGGCCACAAAGATTTTATGTGAGTTTCACACGGGGGCATATTCTACCATCACGGGAGCTTAATTTTTACTATGGCAAATAGCTTTGGCATGGAAATGCGAGGGACCATTTTTGAGTTCTTCCTGAAACAAATGGAAAAAGAAACACAGGGTCAGACAGACACAGAGAAGCAAACACAGATTGACAGATACGCACAGTAGGTAGCACACTCAGTTCTATTCCTGGTACCAGAGGAGTTCTTTAATTGGATAGAGATAACAAAAAGGGTTAGCTAACAGAAATTATGCATGATCTAGATGGACTATTATGTGCTCATCTTAAACATACAGATGTACCTATGTGTATGTGCATATGTGCACTCACACTTAAAACCATATATGTGACACACAGAGTAGTAGAATTAAGTATAGTTCTGATTTTTAAACTACAAATCCTTATTCACTGTAGTGTAATAAAAGTTATGAGAGTGCTGTGTCTCTTCTTTGTCTTGTCTGTATCCTCTTCTTTCTTAGACTTATGTTCATATCCATGTGTCAGAAACTAATTGCAGAAAATCCTCGGCCTCTCTGTTGAAAATGAAGTTTATAGTCTTAGACAACTTCATTTTCCATAGTGTTAGACTTTTCTGATCTTATTTGCTACTATATCAATCTGTGTATTTATTAGACCTTCATGAGTTGACATTCTAATTAAATGCGTGACTTACAAAAATATCTGTTGGGTAAGATTGCATAAAACATCTCTTTTATAGTAATAAGGTTTTCTTTGTTGGTCTATTGTTTGTTCTATCAATAATGCTTTGGCCTTGGTTGAAAAAGAACAAATCCTCATCTTGGCATATTGTTGCCTAGAAATGTTTGTCTCCATTTTTCAGAATTCTTAAGCTATGGCTATTTTAAGTGTCAAACTATCAAATGTGACCTCCAATGTTATCAACTATATTTAAGATCATGTAATTACTACTTTGTTGAGATTTTGCTGCATAAATAGTTACTGATACCACCCGATATGCAGGTGCAAAAGTATTTCCTTATTAAGTGTAAGAATGATACTTTAAAATATGTATATCCATCTAATTTGATACCGCTAAAAGATTTAATCATTTGATAATTTTTTTCAGAACAAATTTCAATAGAAGCAGAATGTTGCCTGAAGCATGCACGTATGCACACACACACAAATGTGCCCACATGATACACACACAGACACACACACACACACACATACACATATCTTCAGAAGTTATATTTAGGTAATAGAAGTGGAGAATTTTCACGGATAGTAGGATCTATGAGGAATCCTGCAGAGTAAAAATTGAATGACCATGTTGCTAGTGTACTAGACGGTTCCATTATCTGCCCTGCACAGGGAGGAGCAATCCCAAATACCACACTTCTTCTGTCAGCCCCTCCCCACAAAAAAACCCACCAGAAATGAATGCATCATGAAGTGAAACCTATTGGAGTAGGGGCTGTATTTAGGATGAAAAGCCATGATTACATATTTTCTCAAATTTGAGAAACCAAACTAAAAGGTCCTATAGACTAGGGAGTTGAAATTGCCATTTTAGAACATAAGTAAGTTAGCAGAAAAAATGAGTGTGTGAAATGAGAAAAAGCAAGAAGAGTCAATGACAGACATCACGTGGCCCTTGAAGAAAAAGAAGAGAATATCAATCACATGACCTTGACAGATGTCCAGATCCAGGACCCTTGAGATGCCCTTCCACCCTCACAACAGTCATTATTTTCAATCTGGCATTGTTCTCTAGGTTTAATTCCTTTCAGGTGAAGCAATGGGTAGAGGCTAGAAGGAGTCTGAGAAATTTGTCAGCCCAGCATTTGATTTTGCAGATTGGCAAATAGAAGTTTATTGAAGTTAAAAACAGAAAACTTGTTCAAGATCACATAGTGACATAATCTGTTCCCCTTCTATAATTCTTAGCATAGATACAATATAGTCCAGAGGAATATTTGTTGTCAATAATAATAATAATGATATCATTTGCAGAGACATGAACACTAGTAATATTCTCACTCTTAAGCTTTGAAAATATTTCTTCTACAGGTTTTCAGGGAAAAAAATGTTTTTTCTGCTGGATGGTCTGGAGCATTCATTCATCATGAAAATGTGATGCCCTCCATGATCTTTCCCAAGTTGTATTTCTAGACTAATCTGTATAGTCATACTTGGGGTCCCTGTGTTCTAGCCACATTGTTCTCTGAAATCCTGAAATGCCCAGTTTTGCTCTTTAAAAATACATTTTAATTTATTTATATATTTATTATATTTATATGTGTGTGTGTGTGTGTGTGTGTGTGTGTGTATGTGTTTCTGTATCTATATACACGTACATTGGCTAATAATGTTTCTTTTTCCTAGAACAGCAGTTCTTCATCCTGGCTGTATATTAGAAGTTCCTGGGGAGCTTTAAAAAATACTGATGCCCAGAGCTCTCAGGTCCTGATTTAATTAGTCTGTGTTGTGATATCAGCTAACTGAAGTATAATTTATGTACAATAAAAATTCATCCATTTAACTATACAGCTTGATGAAATTTGTTAACTGTATACAGCCATGTAATCACCATCACACTCAAGACAGCACAGTTCCATCTCCTTACAAAGTTTCCTTGTGCCCTTTGTTAGTTGATCACCTCTCCTGGCACCTGACCCCAGCTTATCACTGATTTACTTTCTATTACTATAGTTTTGCCTTTTCTAAAACTTTATATAAATGAGACCATAAAGTGTGTATTCAGTTAGATTTGACTTTCTCTACTTAGCATACATTTATGCTTTTGAGATTCATTCATATTGCTGCATATTTTAATATTTTGTTCCTTTTTATTGCTGAGTAGAATTCCATAGTATGGATAAGCCATAATTCATTGATCTTTTTACCACTCAATGGAGAGTTAAGCTATTTCCAGTTATTTGTCTGTTATGAATAATGTCCCCATGGATATCTGCATACAAGTCTTTGTGTGGACTTATGTTTTAATTTCTCTGGGATTGGAATTGCTGGGTCACATGGTAAGTAAATTCTTGCTTTTACAGATATTGCCATATTGTTTCTCAAAGTGGCTGTACCATTTGCATTCTCACAGTAATGTGTGAGAAGTCCAGTTGTTTCACATTCTCACCAATACTTACATTGTTAGACTTTTAAACTTTAGGCATTCTATTGAGAATGTAGGAACATCTCAATATCAACTCAAGCATCAGTATTTTAAAAATATTCTCAGGTGACTCTAATATCACCTATATGTTCTCATTGTTCAGCTCCCATTTATGAGTGAGAACATGCAGTGTTTGGTTTTCTGTCCCTGTGTTAGTTTGCTGAGGAGAATGGCTTCCAGCTTCAGCCATGTCTCTGCAAAGGAGATGATCTCATTCCTTTTTATGTCTGCATAGTTTTCCATGGTGTGTATTTGTACGACATTTTCTTTATACAGTCTATCATTGATGGGCATTTGGGTTGATTCTTTTCTATTGTGAATAGTGCTGCAATAAACATACTGTAATTGAACGATTTACATTCTTTTGGGTATATACCCAATAATGGGATTGCTGGGTCAAGTGGTATTTTCGATTTTAGATATTTGAGGAATAGCTACACTGTCTTCCACAATGCTTGAATTAATTTACATTCCCACCAACAGTGAAAAAGTGTTCCCATTTCTCCACAGCCTCACCACCATCTGTTGTTTCTAGATTTTTTAATAATCACCATTTTGACTGGCCTGAGATGGTATCTCATTGTGGTTTTGACTTGCATTTCTCTAATGATCAGTGATATTGAGCTTTTTCTTCGTATGTTTGTTGGCTGCTTAAATCTTTTTTTGAGAAGTGTCTGTCCATGTCCTTTGCCAACTTTTTGATGAGGTTGTTTTCTAAAAATGCTTTTTTTAAAGTTCCTTGTAAATTCTGGATATTAGACCTTGTCAGAGGGGTAGATTGTGAAAAATTTCTCCCATTCTGTAGGTTGCCTGTTCGCTCTGATGATAGTTTCTTTTGCTGTGCAGAAGCTCTTTAGTTTAATTAGATCCCTAAATGGTACCTATCTCAAAGGGTTAATCTGATCACTGAATGGATTTAATAGTCATATAACATTTAGAACTGTGCCTACCACATGGTAAGCAGTATGTGAGTATTCATTATTTTTAGAGTTTGCTTATGTGTTTCTGCTCTATAGTGTATGGAGGCAGCTTGCACAAGAATTTTTAAAAGGCAAGATATTAGAAAGAGAGGGGAACATGAGGGAAAAGACAAACTCGGATTACTTTTCCTAATATTGGCTTTGGAAAAACTGAAAATCAAATATGCCTTTTACCTAAGTCAGTTCAGTTCTCTAGAAGTGCGACTTGATAGTCTCACTGGAGTGCTCACCTCCTTTAAATCCCATTTCCGCCCCCAAGGTCAAGCAGCAGGACATTCAGCTGATGTCTGACTCTAGAGATTGCTCTCGCTTAGTCTGGCTGCTGTCACTTGTTTCATCAAGAGCCAGTTCTGATCTCCAGCCAGTAGATCCAGTTTTGTTAAGTCTCTCTACCAAGATTATGGGTTTTTAACTGGCAGCTTTCTGCCTACAGTAACTTCTTCATGGCCAGAAGCATTTTTATTTTTTTTCCATGGCCCAGTTAATGTTGTCTATACCAGAAAAACGTTTTACTGAAAATGATTCAGTCTTCAAGATATAGCTTTGTATTCAGTAGGTTTAAACTTGCTATAGCCTTTCTTTTTTTCTCCTTCAGGCACAGACCCCTATTATCACGGAAAGAGGAAGCCCAATCTTCAGAGTGACTGACATTTCTTGAGTTATTACAATGTATCAAGCATTGTGCTAAGAATAATACATAGGTTATCACACCTAATGCTCATTATATTTCAACAGAAAAGCTATTGCTGTCTTCAAATTATGAATGAGGAAGCAGACACAGAGAGGCTAAGTAAGTTGTCTAATGTCATAGCACTGTAAGAGCTTAAACTGTTTTTATTTGCTCATTCATTCATTCTGTCATTAGAGTACTGGTACCTGGTTTTACTACTAGCAAAAAGAACACATTGTTTTTATTTATTTATTTTTTAGTGTTATTAATATATTTTCTTTAACTCCTATCAAAATAGTAACATTTCAACTTGTGATCAGTGTGAAAAATTCATTTTTATTTTAATTTTTAAAGTGATTTCAACTTTTAGTGTAGATTTAGGGGTACATGTGTGGATTTATTAGCTGTGTATATTGAATAATGCTGAGGTTTGGGGTACAAATGGTCCCATTACCCAGGTGCTGAGCACAGTACCCAGCAGTTTTTTTTTATTGTACTTTAGGTTCTGGGGTACATGTGCAGATCATGCAGGATTGTTGCATAGGGACATACATGACAAGGTGGTTTGCTGCCTCCATCCTCCCATCACCTATATCTGGCATTTCTCCCCACATTATCCATTCCCCCCTACTGTCCCTCCGTTAGCACCCCCAACAGACCCCAGGGTGTGATGCTCCCCTCCCTGTGTCCATGTGTTCTCATTGTTCAACACCTGCCTATGAATGAGAACATGAGGTGTTTGATTTTCTGTTCTTGTGTCAGTTTGCTGAGAATGATGGTTTCCAGATTCATCCATATCCCTACAAAGGACACAAACTCATTGATTTTTAGGGCTGCATAGTATTCCCTGGTGTATATGTGCCACATTTTCCTTGTTTAGTCTATTATCGATGGGCAATTGCGTTGGTTCCAGGTCTTTGCTATTGTAAACAGTGCTGCAATGAACATACATGTGCATGTGTCTTTATAATAGAATGATTTATAATCGTTTGGATATATATCCAGTAATGGGATTGCTGGGTCAAATGGAATTTCTATTTCTAGGTCCTTGAGGAATTGCCACACTGTCTTCCACAATGGATGAACTAATTTATACTTCCACCAACAGTGTAATTGTTCCTATTTCTCCACATCCTCTCCAGCATCTGTTGTCTCCAGATTTTTTAATGATCGCCATTCTAACTGGTGCGAGATGGTATCTCAATGTGGTTTTGATTTGCATTTCTCTAATGATCAGTGATGATGAGCACTTTTTCATTTGTTTTGGCCTCATATACATCTTCTTTTCTAAAGTGTCTGTTCATGTCCTTCACCCACTTTTGATGGGTTTGTTTGTTTTTTCTTGTAAATCTGTTTTAGTTCTTTGTAGATTCTGGATATTAGCCATTTGTCAGATGGGTAGATTGTAAAAGTTTTTTCCATTCTGTTGGTTGCCAGATTACTGTAATGATTGTTTATTTTGCTGTACAGAAGCTCTGGAGTTTAATTAGATCCCATTTGTCTATTTTGGCTTGTGTTGCCAATGCTTTTGGTGTTTCAGTCATGAAGTCCTTGCCTATGCCTATGTCCTGAAGGGATTTGCCTAGGTTTTCTTCTAGGGTTTTTATGGTGTTAGGCCTTATGTTTAAGCCCTTAATCCATGTGGAGTTAATTTTAGTGGAAGGTGTCAGAAAGGGGTCCAGTTTCTGCTCTCTGCACATGGCTAGCCAGTTTTCCCAACTCCATTTATTAAACAGGGAATCCTTTCCCCATTGCTTGTTTTTGTCAGGTTTGTCAAAGATCAGGTGGTTGTAGATGTGTGGTGTTTCATCTGAGGCCTCTGTTCTGTTCCATTGGTCTATATCTCTGTTTTGGTACCAATACCATGACGTTTTGATTACTGTAATCTTGTAGTATAGTTTGAAGTCTGGTAGCATGATGCATCCAGCTTTGTTCTTTTTACTTAGAATTGACTTGGCTATGTGGGCTCTGTTTTGGTTCCATATGAAATTTAAGGTGGTTTTATCCAGTTATGTGAAGAGGGTCGTAGGTGGCTTGATGGGGATAGCGTTGAATCTATAAATAACTTTGGACAGTATGGTCATTTTCACAATGTTGATTCTTTTCAACCAGGAACATGGAATGTTTTTCCATTCTGTTGGTTGCCAGATTACTGTAATCATTGTTTATTTTGCTGTACAGAAGCTGTGCAGTTTAATTAGATCCCATTTGTCTATTTTGGCTTTTGTTGCCAATGCTTTTGGTGTTTTAGTCATGAAATGCTTCCCTATGCCTATGTCCTGAATGGTTTCGCCTAGGTTTTCTACTAAGGTTTTTAAGGTGTTATGTCTTATGTTTAAGTCTTTAATCCATCTGGAGTTTATTTTAGTGTAAGGCATCAGGAAGGGGTCCAGTTTCTGCTTTCTGCACATGGCTAGCCAGTTTCCCAACATCATTTATTAAACAGGGAATCCTTTCACCATTGCTTGTTTTTGTCAGGTTTGTCAAAGATCAGATGGTTGTAGATGTACGGCATTGCCTCCAAGGCCTCTGTTCCATTCCATTGGTCTATATCTCTGTTTTGGTACCAGTACCATGCTGTTTTGATTACTGTAGACTTGTAGTACAGTTTGAAGTCAGGTAGTGGGATGCTTCCAGCTTTGCTCTTTTTGCTTAGAATTGACTTGGCTATGCAGGATCACTTTTGGTTCCATATGAAGTTTAAAGTGTTTTTTTTCCAGTTCTGTAAGGAAGGTCATTTGTAGCTTGATGGGGATAGCATTGAATCTATAAGTTACTTTGAGCAGTATGGCCATTTTCACACTATTGATTCTTCCTAACCATGAGCATGGAATGTTTCTCCATCTGTTTGTGTCCTCTCTTATTTCGCTGAGCAGTGGTTTGTAGTTCTTCTTGAAGAGGTCCTTTACATACTTTGTTAGTTGTATTCCTAGGTATTTTATTCCCTTTGTAGCAATTGTGAATGGCAGTTCATTCTTGATTTGACTCCTTTTAGGTCTGTTATTGGTGTATAGGAATGCTTGTGATTTCTGCACATTGATTTTGTATCCTAAGACACTGCTGAATTTGCTTATCAGTTTCCGGAGATTTGGGGCTGAGATGATGTGGTCTTCTAAATATACAATCATGTCATCTGCAAATAGAGACAATTTGACTTCCTCCTTTCCTAATTCAATAGGTTTTATTTCTTTTTCTTGCCTGATTGCTCTGGCTAGAAATTCCAATACTGTATTGAATAGGAGTGGTGAGAGAGGGCATCCTTGTCTAGTGCCAGATTTCAAAGAGAATGCTTCCGGTTTTTGCCCATTCAGTATGATATTGGCTGTGGGTTTGTCATAAATAGCTTTTATCATTTTGAGATACGTTCCATTGATACCTAGTTTATTGAGAATTTTTAGCATAAAGCACTGCTGAATTTTGTCAAAGGCCTTCTCTGCATCTATTGAGATAATCATGTGGTTTTTGTCTTTGGTTCTGTTTATGTGGTGGATTACATTTATAAACTTATGTATGTTGAACCAGCCTTGCGTCCCTGGGATGAAGCCTACTTGATTGTGATGGATAAGCTTTTTGATGTGCTATTGCAATTGGTTTGCCAGTATTTTATTGAAGATTCTTACATCTATATTCATGATGGATATTGGCCTTCAGTTTGTTTTTTGTTGAGTCTCTGCTGGGTTTTGGTGTCAGGATGATGTTCATCTCATAAAATGATTTGGGGAAGATTCTATCTTTTTGGATTATTTGGAATAGTTTCAGAAGGAGTAGTACCAGATTCTCTTTGTATGTCTTACAGAATTCCACTGTGAACCCATCTGGACCTGGGCTTTTTTTGCTTGGTAGGCTGTTAATTGCTGCCTCAACTTCAGCCCTTGTTATTGGTCTATTCAGGGTTTTAACTTCTTCCTGGTTTAGGCTTACAGGGTGCAAGTGTCTAGGAATTTATCCATTTCTTTCAGATTTACTGGTTTATGTGCATAGAATTGTTTGTAGTAATCTCTGATGGTAGTTTGTATTTCTGTGGAATTGTTGATGATATCCTCTTTATTGTTTTTTGTTGCATCTATTTGATTATTCTGTCTTTTTTTTTTCTTTTTTGATTATTCTGTCTTTTCTTTTAGGCTAGCAGTCTATTTTGTTGATCTTTTAAAAAACCAGCTCCTGGATTTATTAATTTTTTGAAGAGGTTTTTTTTTTGTCTCTATCTCCTTCAGTTCTGCTCTGATCTTAGTTATTTCTTGTTTTTTCTGCTAGCTTTTGAGTTTTTTTGCTCTTGCTCCTCTAGCTCTTTCAATTTTGATGATAGGGTGTCAACTTTAGATCTTTCCTTGCTTCTCATGTGGGCATTTATTGCTATAAATTTTCCTCCAAACACTGCTTTATGTGTGTCTCAGAGATTCTGGTATGTTGTGTCTTTGTTCTTGTTGGTTTCGAAGAACATCTTTATTTCTGCCTTCATTTCATTGTTTATCCAGTCAACATTCAAGAGCCAGTTGTTCAGTTTCTATGAAGTTGTGCAGTTTTGATTTAGTTTCTTGATCCTGAATTCTAACTTGATTGCACTGTGGTCTAAGAGACTGTTTGTTATGATTTCCATTCTTTTGCATTTGCTGAGGAGTGATTTACTTCCCATTATGTGGTCAGTTTTAGAGTAGGTGTGATGTGGTGCTGAGAAGAATGTATATTCTGTGGATTTGGGGTGGAGAGTTCCGTAAATGTCTATTAGGTTTGCTTGTTCCAGGTCTGAGTTCAAGTCCTGGATATCCTTGTTAATTATCTGTCTCATTGATCTGTCTAATATTGACGTGGAGTGTTAAAGTCTCCCACTAGCATAGTGTGGGAGTCTAAGTCTCTTTGTAGGTCGTTAAGACCTTGCTTTATGTATCTGGATGCGCCTGTATTGGGTGTGTATTTATTTAGGATCATTAGTTCTTCTTGTTGCATTGATCCTTTTACCATTATTTAATGCCCTTCTTTGTCTCTTTCAATCTTTGTTGGTTTAAAGCCTATTTTATCAGAGACTAGGTTTGCAACTCCTGCTTGTTTTTGCTCTCCATTTTCTTGGTAAATCTTCCTACATTCCTTTATTTTGAGCCTATGTGTGTCCTTGCACATGAGGTAGGGTTCCTGGATACAGCTCACCGATGGGTTTTGACTTTTTATCCAATTTGCCAGTCTGTGTCTTTTGATTGGGGCATTTAGTCCATTTATATTTAAGATTAATATTGTTATGTGTGAATTTGATCCTGCCATTTTGATGCTAGCTGGTTGTTTTACCCATTAGTTGATGCAGTTTCTGGATTGTGTCAATGCTTTTTACCATTTGGCACGTTTTTGGAGTTGCTGGTACTGGTTGTTCTTTTCTATGTTTAGTGCTTCTTTCAGGAGCTCTTGTAAGGCAGGTCTGGTGGTGATTAAATCTCTTAGCAATTACTTGTTTGTAAAGGATTTTATTTCTTCTTTACTTATGAAGGTTAGTTTGGCTGGATATGAAATTCTAGGTTGAAAGTTCTTTTCTTGAAGAATGTTGAATATTGGCCCCCACTCTCTTCTGACTTGTAGGGTTTCTGCCAAGAGATCAGCTGTGAGTCTGATGGGCTTCCCTTTGTGGGTAACCTGCCCTTTCTCTCTGGCTGCCCTTAGCATTTTCTCCTTCATTTCAACCCTGGTGAATCTGACAATTATATGCCTTGGGGTTGCTCTTCTTGAGGAATATCTTTGTGGTGTTCTCTGTATTTCTTGGACTTGAATATTGGCCTGCCTTGCTAGGTTGGGGAAGTTCTCCTGGATAATATCCTGAAGAATGTTTTCCAGTTTGGAATCATTCTGTTCGTCACTTTGAGGTACATCTGTTAAATGTAGATTAGGTCTTTTCATATAATACTATATTTCTTGGAGGCTTTGTTCATTTCTTTGTACTCTTTTTTCTCTAATCTTGCCTTCTCATTTTATTTCATCAAGTTGATCTTTAATCTCTGATATCCTTTCTTCTGATCAGTGGAATCAGCTATTGAAACCTGTGTATGATTCATGAAGTTCTCGTGTTGCATTTTTCAACTCCATTAAGTCATTTATATTCTTCTCTAGGCTGTTTATTCTCATTAGCATTTCATCAAATCTTTTTTCAAGATTCTTAGTTTCTTTGCATTGGGTTAGAACATGTTCTTTTAGCTCAGAGAAGTTTGTTATTACCCACCTTCTGAAGCCTGTTTCTGCCAATTCATCAGACTCATTCTCCATCCAGCTTTGTTCCTTTGCTGGTGATGAGTTGTGATCCCTTGGAGGACACAGGCGTTCTGGTTTTGGGTGTTTTCATCCTTTTTGTGCTGATTTCTTCTCATCTTTGTGGATTTATCTACCTGTGGTCTTTGTAGTTGGTGACTTTCGGATGGGGTCTCTGAGTGGATGTCCTTTTTGTTGCTGATGAATTTATTTCTTTCTGTTTCTTAGTTTTCCTTCTAACAGTTAGGCCTCTCTGCTGTAGGACTGCTGGAGATCCACTCCAGACATTGCTTACCTGGGGATCACCTGCAGCAGCTGCAGAACAGTAAGGGTTGCTGTCAGTTTCTTATTCTGTTATCTCGTCCCAGAAGGATATCCACCAGTTGTCAGCTTGAGCTCTCCTTTATAAGGTGTCTCTTTGGATATACAGGGGTCTTGGAGCTGCTTGAGGAGACAGTCTGGCCCTTATAAGAGTTCAAGTGCTGAGTTGTGAGCTCCATTGTTCTGTTCAGAGCTGCTGGACAGGTACCTTTAAGTCTGATGCCGCGGACCTCATAACTGCCTTTTTTTCCCAGGTGCTCTGTCCTGGGAAGGTGGGGCTTTATTTATAAGTTTCTGACATGCTGCTGTCTTTGTTCAGAGCTGCCCTCCCCAGCAAGGAAGTAGCCTAGTCACAGTCTGCCAGCAGAGGTGTTGCTGAGCTGCCCTGGGCTCTGCCCAGCTGCTGTGCGAACTTCCTTGTGGTTTCCTGTATAGAGGTATAGTTAGAACTGTCTCAGTAATGGCAGTCTACCTCAGTAATTGCAGATTGCCTCAGTAATGGCAGACTGCCTTAGTAACAGTGGACTGCCTTGGTAATGGTGGACTGCCTCAGTAGTGGCAGACTGCCTTGGTAGTGGCCAACTGCTTTGGTAGTGGCAATGCCTTTGCCCCAATAGAGCTGGACCATCCTGGGTCTAGCTGTGCTTGCTGCTTAACTCTCAATCCAGAGTGTTTCAGATTGCTGGTCTTTGTGGGGGTGGGAGCAGCCAAGCCAGATCACCTGGCTCCCTGTTCCAGCCCCCGTTTTTTTTCAGTTGAATGGGCAGTTCTGTCTTCCAGGCATGCCAGGGGCCAGTTGAAATGGCTGCCCAGATTTGTGTGAGTTTTTGTGCAGCCTGTTGCACTGGCTGAAACAGCTGTGCCAGAAACTTGTGGTGCTTTTCATCCTGGGAATCTCCTGGTCTGTGGGCAGTAATAACTTGTTTGGAAATTCAGTGTTCACTCACCTCTGCATTGTTCTTGCAGGGAACTGCACTCCCAAGCTGTTCCTATTCGGTCATCTTGGATCAGCATCTGAACATTTTTTCATATGTTTGTTGGCCGCAGAAATGTCTTCTTTTGAAAAGTGTCTGTTCATATCCTTTGCCCACTTTTGGATGGGTTTGTTTGTTATTTTCTTGTAAATCTGTTTTAGTTCTTTGTAGATTCTGGATATTAGCCCTTTGTCAGATGGGTAGATTGCAAAAATTTTTTCCCATTCTGTTGGTTGCCAGTTCAGTCTAATGATTGTTTCTTTTGCTGTACAGAAGCTCTGAAGTTTAATTAGATCCCGTTGGTCTATTTTGGCTTTGTTGCCATTGCTTTTGGTATTTTAGTCATGAAGTCCTTGTCTATGCTTATGTCTTGAATGGTTTTGCCTAGGTTTTCTTCTAGAGTTTTTATGGTATTAGGTCTTATGTTTAAATCCTTAATCCATCTGGAGTTAATTTTAGTGTAAGGTGTCAGGAGGTGGTCCAATTTCTGCTTCTTGCACATTGCTAGCCAATTTTCCCAACACCATTTATTAAACGGGAAACAGTTAGTTTTGTAACACTTGTGTCCAACCTCCCTCCTGTTCTAGTAGTCCCCAGTTTCTGTTGTTGCCATCTTTATGTTTGTGAGTACCCAATACTTA
>CAUYLG010060845.1:0-29978 GCA_963573385.1 Cacajao melanocephalus | reverse complement strand
CCCCCATGCTTGCATGAACGCTGGCACGTTAGACACCAAGTGGTAGGGAGCCTTGGTTCACTTCTTACCCGACTCGCTGCAAAGAGAACACCGCAGCTGCTGGGCACAGTGGCTCACGCTGGTAATCCCAGCACTTTCGGAGGCCGAGGCTGGTGGATCACCTGAGGTCAGGAGTTCGAGATCAGCCTGGGCAACATGGTGAAACCCATCTCTTCTAAAAGTACGAAAGTAAGCTGGGTGTGGGGGTTCTTATCTGTATTCCCAGCTTCTCAGGAGGCTGAGGCAGGAGAATTGCCTGAACCTGGGAGACGGAGGTTGCAGTGAACCAAGATCATGCCATATACTTCAACCTGGGTGATTAAGACTCTGTCTCAAAAAAAAAAAAAAAAAAAGAACACTGCACCGCAGCCTCAAAACAACATTCTGGGATGTCTCCCTAAGGGAACCAGGGTCAGGTGGGTGGGGGGGTCTCTTTGCCCTGCGCTCATTGTAGGAAAGAAGAGAGATGCCCAGCTCGTCTCCTCAGTTGTGACTCTTCACAGTTCTGTCACCAGAAATGTGTGCCAAACAGAAACATATTTATTTATAAGCAATAGTAAGTATTAATAGTAATTAATTACTAAGTTCTTCTGTTCTTCTTTTCAGTCTAGTAAATGGCTTCTATTCTTTGCATCTGTTAAGAACTTCGGGAACAAAATTGTTACACCCATCTCCAAGTTACAAATCAATTGGGCTCCAAACGTTGATTTGCATGTCAGCAGCTTGCCTTTAGGAAACGTTTTCTTGTGGAAAATGCTAGCCCTGGCTAGGTTCTCAGGCTAGCTCACCGAGGTGAATGCAACACATTGGAAAAAGAGTTTCGTATTGGTCATTTATCCCTAAAAAGTCTTCATGTCAAATGTAAAACAAATAAACATGGAAACTAGTGTAGAAGACACAGCTCAGATCGCTGATGGTTTAAATGAGTGTCGTGAAGAGGCTGATTCGCGTTTAAAACATTATTTTGAGGTTTGAGGGAGACGTGCTTTTCGTTTCCACCCTGTAAGAGAATGTTCACCCTAAAACGACAAAGCCCACAGTGCAGGTGTTTTGTTATTTGTAAAGTTTCTGTGTGACATTGTAGCCCGGTTTCTTTTTCATAGGGAAATTGGTCCTAAGAATGATTACGCGTCCTAGAATCACAATGGCTATTTTCGATTGATTTTCATTTGAATTCTAAACACAGGATCTTCGCTTCTTCATTAGGAACTGTCAGTGTCTGTCCCATCAGGGAGTCGGGGAGTCTGCCTGCACTCTGGCCACTCCTCCCCCACCCAGAGGGAGGCCTGAGCTTTTCCCTTGCATCTGGGAAGGGCTGAGTGAAGACGGATCCCGGACATTCTCGCCCCAGCTGCTGGAGCAGTGGCAACACCCGGCTAAGCGCCATCCAGACTACAAAATCGTGAGAAGTAATAAGTTGTTGTTTTATGCCACTACGTGTGGAGCATGGTTTGCTACACAGATAACAGAAACAGCAATGAAAATAGTTTGCTGAAATGAACCAATGGCACCCTCTGTGTGCTTGTTGACTGACTGAAAGTACCACCTTCCTTGGGCAAGCCAGGCAGCTGCAGTGGACTTCATCTGCAGAGGGTCTGTGACCCGTGTGGCTCCTGTGTTTGGTTTAGCACTCAGGATTTAAACCCAAAGGCTGAGTACTGAGATAGTTTCATTCCAAGCTGCCAATTCGCTCTCTGGGAGACCAGATTGGGAGATAGGTCCACTAGACTAGACTTCGTCAGGATCGGTCGCCCACCATGGACAGCCTGTGAGTGTGAAGTTCACGCGTGTGGTTCATTCCTCCAAAAGAGCCTGCTACTGCACCATGGGTGCTGCGAATAAAAACATTTGCATCTGAAGTTTTCTGAGACCACTGGCCAAATTCAGAACTTCAGAGCCCAGATGAGAGACATCTCTGAATGACCTTCCAGGGTGGCTCAGCCCCAGCAGAGGGGTTTTGGTAGTGATGGCTGTGGCGCCATTTCAGAGGTGCCCAGGCCCAAGAATGTTGGGGAAAAATTCTAGAAAGCATGTTTGTGGGCCAGGTTTCAAAAACAAATGAGTAGAAATTTTTTCATTTGCCTATCATTTTTCCAAAAATATCTTAAAATGGGAAATTAAATCAAATGATAGACCAGGTAGAAAAATACTCTGCTTAGAAGGAAAATACAGCACACCGTCGTGAAATCAGCAAAGGGCACATTCAGGCTGGGATAATCTCCGCTCATCGAACCCCTTCCTCTCATAGCTATGTGCTTTGACTGCCACTTCTAATTTGTGTTGGTGGAGTCGGAGTTTTCTTGTGAGTAGAAAAAGAGGTACTTAATTTGTCACCAAAGCTTGATTCCTTTCTTTTCCCCTGCACAGAAATCCTGTCGATTAGGTTAATAATAGACGCAAACTTCATCATGAAATGAAATCTCCCCCAACATTTAAGATTGTGCAGTCGTCTCTTCACCTAATTGTATTAATAAAATTTTTAGTAACATAGTTTTGGGGATCAATGCAGCGGCCCTGCCAATCAAAGACTTTTCTACTGACTGAAAAGGTGCTAGACTTTTTAGTTTCTTTGTGACAAACTAAGGAAAGGCAGCGTTGCCCCCAGAAGATTAAATCTTTAATTTCACATTATTTCCAGCCATCTCTATAGAACAAAGTGGGCTTTACCTGTTGAATATGGGGCTTACACGACTTGAAGTACTCTTGAGACATTAAGAGGCGGCCGAGAACGGTCTCTGAGATTTAAGCTGAGGGGAATTCTAAAGGGATTACTGCTGCATTTTCCATAAAACGAGAAATAAAAACAGACTTAAGCAATGCATGATCATAAATGCATTCCTGCCGTGATGGAGGGTCCCATTCCCACTGCCACTCTGAGGCCCAGGCAGGAAGCTCTGTCAAAGGCACCCACACTTGTAAGGATTTGTGCAAGTCCAATGTATAATGAAGTTAGGGCTGAATACTTTGGAAAGATTGGCTATTTGAAAAAAAAAGAATACTCTTCCATTTTCTCTGGCCCAAAGGTGAGAAATGTGACATTATTTTGACATCATTAAGATATCTTTTGTTCAGAATGCTAACCTGTCTTGACCAGAACTGGATAATGCTCTCTATGAATAATTAAGAACAAGACTCTTCTTGGGAAGATTTTCATGACTGATTAACTATGTGGGCTGAAAAAAAAACTGATGTCTTCCAAAGATTAAAAGAAAATGAGGACCCCAATTAAAATCCTGTCATCCTTACTAATCAGCTTAAGAAACTCAACTAAAACAAAAGTTGTATTAAACATGTAACAGTATTCTAGGGCATGCACTGATTACTCTGCAATGCACATTTTATATAAACACTCTCATGTTCTAAGCATATGTGGCTTTGAGAGTTAAGATTAAAATAGTGAAAGAAAATTGACATGCACTTGGAATGGTATGATGTACAAATGGAACTTTTTGTTTTTAAAGACTGTATTCAAAGTAATTTTCTGACTTTGTGGTAGTTTGGAGAATGCTGAGTAAAAAGGAAATACCCTCTCTATGATCATGTGCCCCATTCCACGAGTGAATTAACTCATCCATTCTGACTACATATTTATTCACAAAAAATAAAAATGTGACAGGACATTTGCTTCTTACCTTTGCTCTAAAGGAGATTTGTATGCTTTCCAGTCGTATTATTTCATGGCTGGATTCCTCCAGCTCTGAGCTTCTGTGATTCTAAGTGTGACACTGTGGTTTCCCAACAAGGCAAATACAGGCCAAATATGTGAAAAGAAGATGATGTGGCCGAGCACGGTGGCTCACGCCTGCAATCCCATCACTTTGGGAGTCCGAGGCAGGCGGATCATGAGGTCAGGAGTTGCAGACAAGCCTGACCAACATGGTGAAACCCGGTCTCTACTAAAAAAAAAAAAAATACCAAAATTAGCCTGGTGTGGTGACGGGCACCCGTAATCCCAGGTACTCAGGAGGCCGAGGCAGGAGAATCACTTGAACGCAGGAGGCAGAGGTTGCAGTGAACCAAGATCACACCACTGCACTCCAGCCTGGGTGAGAGAGTGAGACTCCATTTCAAAAAAAAAGAAAATGTAAGAGCTGGATGATTTTCAGAACACAACTGTCTAGAATTTCATCATTCAATGGACCAACTTGCTCGTGACCACAGACCTAGTTAGTGGAAGAGCTGATGTGAAATCCCGCACGTGCTGGGCTGGCCAGCCTTCGTCTGCGCTTCCATTCTCTGCTCCTCGTGACAGCATGACATCATCCCGAGGTGACCACCCCTTCCTCGTGGCTCCCCTGGCTTCCCTGTGGATATGTGAGCTACAGGCTCCATTCAGCCCTGCTTGGGCACCTTGCCTTGCAGTGAGGACCCTGGAGGCTAAGGAAGGGGGCTGCCTCCTCCTGCCTTGCCGTTCCCAGTTCCCTCTCCGTGACGGGGCACCAGTCTCCCAGACCCTTGGCTAAGGTGGGCATGTTGGAAAACGCCTGCTTCCTAGAACAATTTTGACCAACACCTGCCTCGGGAAAGGAGAGCACTGAGGCACACCTGATATCAAACCATCCCTGTCACCCCAAAAGCTGCATCTGGGGCCTTCAGGGACCTCTCTCATTGCACATGTGGCCTGAAAGGAAGGATCCCAGGAGCAGGGTCCTGGACACTTGCAGAGCTGCTGAGGGAAGGGCCCTGGAGGCAGGAAGCAGTGCTGGGGTGGAGGGGAGCTGGCAGGAGATGACGCCCCTGGCTCGCCACCTGTTTCAGCCCAGCAGCAAGGGGCACTCCCGACCTCACTCCCAGAGGACCCCTCAACCCAGATGGGTGCCTTGTAGGAGGTGAGTTCTCAGGAGGACAGGCCTCTGGCATAGTGAAAGGATGAAGCCGTGTATCCCCACCTTCCACATCCTCACTCTTCTTTATTTCATGAGCTCCGGGGTGGGAAGGACTGGCGGAGTCAGCCCAGCCCTGGATTTTCCTCCACTGCAGCTGGGTTTGGGGTCCTCTGACTCTGGTGCGTCCTCCTGGGAGTTGGACCCCACTCTTGGAAGGCGTCCTATTCAAGGGCTGTGCAACTCCTCCCCACCCTTTCCTGCTCCTTCCCTCTGTGGAGCCTGGAGGCAGCTCAAGCATTTTCTAGACGACGAAGACAACGACGAAGACAACGACGATGAAGACAACGACGAAGACAACGACTAGCTGCTTTTCTTCAGGACAAATAAAACTGTCAGTCCGTGGAGCTCATCCCTAAGACACAGTCCGCAACCTCTTACAACCTTGTCACCGCTGGGACGTCACAATGTATCCTGAGCCTCTTCAGTGTGGCCACCCATACTGGATGTGGTCAGTCCAGGGCCGCCTGGCCAGCAAGGTGAAGTCAGGCTCCTCCATCTGTGACCCCAGTGAAGCCTGGGGCTTCCTCATTTGGGCTCCCAAAACTCGTTTCTCCATTTAGGGCATCAGTGCAATTCATTTTCTTAATTTTTACTGGATCTTAGGAGGGGGATGCTTCCTCTTCACTTAATATTTTCGAAATTCTCCCCTCAATTTAGGAAAAGTCTACCTTGAAAATGCTCACTCAAAAATGAATATGGCTTTTTCTATCTCATTATTTCAAGCCCATGATATTTTTGCCTCAGATTTATTCTAATAGATTTTTTCAGGATTGCATTTCAGTGATCAATTTAGGAGCAGAGGTAAGTTGAGCGTGGAGGGATACGGCGTTACGGAAGTGTGCATGGGCAGCGGAAGTGCATACTGCATGACACTGTGTACACTTGAATAACACTTTCATTTTTGTTCTGTTTTTAGGCTGCTTATTAAGGAAGATGGGCTTCTAATGCTCCTTCCTACTTCTTTCACTCCTTGCCCCTGCACACAGGAATCCATATTCACTTCTGGGTTCCCACCTCCCAGCACTTAGACCAGAAGGGGTGGCACTTATTCTTCCAGGAGCCCAGTCGCTTCTGACACCAATAAAATGTGACCTAGAGCTTTACCTTGCCTTGCTGTGCCTAATTCTATTTTTTTTTTTTTTTGAGATGAAATTTTGCTTTTCTTTCCCCAGCTGGAGTACAATGGCACAATCTTGGCTCACTGCAAACTCCACCTACCGGGGTTCAAGCTTGTCCTGCCTCAGCCTCCTGAGTAACTGGGATTACAGGTATGCACCACCACACCCGGCTAATTTTGTATTTTTAGTAGAGATGGGGTTTCTCCATGTTGGTCAGGCTGGTCTCGAACTCCCGACCTCAGGTGATCTGCCCGCCTCGGCCTCCCAAAGTGCTGGGATTACAGGCGTGAGACACCGCACCTGGCCTATCTTTAAAAAAATTTTTAATTGACAAATAATATTTGTAGGTAGTTGTGGGGTATAATGTGATGTTTTGATCTATGTATTCATTGCAGAATGATTAAATCAAGCTAATTAACATATCTAGCACCAGATGAACCTGGAGGACATTACACTAAGTGAAAAAGCCAGGCACAGAAAGACAAATGTCACATGAGCTCACCTAGCTGTGCAATCTGAAAGTGCCGAACTCTAACTCATAGAAGCCAAGAGTAGGAGGGTGGTTGCCAGGGGCTGAGTGTGGGGGCAGAGTGGGGACTGGGAGGCGCTGGTCGAAAGGTACACAGTGTCCATCAGACAAAAATGGAGTAAGTTCTAGTGATACATTGCACAGCATGATGACTGCAGTTAATAATGCATGGCGTGTTTCAAATTTGCTAAAAACATAGATTTTAAATGTTTTCAGTTCAATTCACCTTTTCATCAACACATTTTGATCGGGTACCTTCTTTCTGGCATGCAGTCTAATTAGGGAAATACGTACACATCAAAAAAATTATGAACCCCATGTCATGGACTGTACATTTTGTTGTTCCAAAATTCATCTATTGAAACTCTAACCCCCAGGGAGACACATGAAGAGGTGGGGCCTCAGAGAGTGATAGGTTTAAAGGAGGTCATGAGCTGTGTGCAAACCAGGAAGAGCCGTCGCCAGACCCTGGATCTCCCAGTGCCTTCATCTAGGACTCGCCTGTCTCCAGAACTGGGAGAAATCCGCGTTTCCAGTTTAAGCCACCCCGTCTGGGCTATTTTGTTACAGCAGCACAAGCGGGTTAGGAGGCCCCATGAACAACTCAGGCTCGCTGTGTGTCACAGTTAGGCAGTTCTATGGGCAGAAGGAGTAGGGAAGAGACTGCTATGGCTGGAGGGCCAGAGAGGGCCTCAGGAAGAACAGGACGCCAAGGTGGCCCCTGAGGGATGACTGGAATCAGGTTAAGTTGGAGAGGAACCATGAGGAAAGGTGGAATCAGGACCTGCATGAAGGTGGCATCAACGCCAGCTCACACGGGCTGCGGTGTGGGGAAGCTGGCTGAAGGACATGGCAGCAGGTTCTCTCCCCTGGGGCAACCTTGGAAATGAGGAGGGGAAGGCGTGTAAAGGGAAGAGTCAGAGGTGGTGGATTATTCTTATTAAGTGTTCCAAAGAGGGGTTGAGACGGTGAAGACCAGCACGTGGGGCTCTGGGAGTGCAGGGACACAGAGAAATCAAAAGCTGTGCTGTCGTTTGCTCTGGCAGGTGGGAAGGAAGGATGTCAGGAACGGGCAAGGTCAGCTGAGATACTCTCAGGGAGCTGTGCCTGCCTCTGGTCATCCCATGTCCCTCCTGGTCAGCACCTTTGCCATTCAGCTTAAATTCTGCTTTTAAGAATAGTAAAATTCTTAAAAGAAAAGAAAAAGCAACTAGGGGTGAAACCAAGCTGCACTGGGAATCTGATTGTTAAGAGTTTCAAAGACTTAGAGAAAATGTCACTTCATGCCTTTCTAGGGGTCACAGGACGACCGCCCTCCATGAATATGGGATTCTTCCTTGGGCTTAAAGAAGTGGAGAAGTGCATCTTTTTTACATACCCAAGGGGAAAAATCTCCCAACGCCCAAACAAAACAAGCATTTCTATTATCTTGGAATGTCAGCCTATTCTTTCCAGCATTCATACAAGTCGCTGAAAACCATTGCAAAACAAGACTCAAACTGTTTAAAGCCACTTTCAGTAAAAGTTAGCTTAGCAAAACTTAAATATGATGGACAATTCCTCATGGCCCATTCCAAGCACATAGACACTGTCCAGTGCTGGGGGCCGTGGGGATTAAGTGGGATTAAGGGTCTTAATTACACTAAAGATGTAGAAACGATTCATGGTTGGACATTAAATAGGAGGATTGCAGTGACATGGCATTCTCTCCATCCCATGGGAATAATTCATTGGGGAGATAGAGGAACTTACTTGAATCTCTGAGCTCCTGAACTGGGATGTCAGGTTAGGGCCACAACTCTCAAATCCCAAAGGTGCTTTTAACCAAGCACAGTGAAGCGGAAGCCACACCAGCTTGCCACAAGAGTCACCACAGCCAAAACCTGATTAGAGGAAATGCAATTTATCAGAAGTCCAAAGTCCAAACTACATTTTCCCCAGCTCTGAAATGATGAAGAGGCTAGTTCTACAAAGTATCGCATCCAAAGAACATGACGCAGCCACTCTTTTTGGCTCAGCCTCCCCTACATCATGGCACAGGTCCCTGCTGGTCGTGGACAACTCACAGAGTTCTCAGAGCCTCGTGTAAAAATAGCCACTCCCACACATTTTATAAGGAGAGTTGACATCATAGATGGTGACCCAGGGGACTTTAGAGCCTCCATTGCAGAAATTATTTGGCGGAAGTATATGGAATTGCCATTTTTGTGGTCAAAGATGGTCAAATATGAGTGTTCCAAAAATAGTTCCACTTAGGATTTGATTTTTGTCACTAGACTCTTCTAAAAAGAAAAAAAAAGTGAGAATGCAGACATTTTGCAAAGATTTTTACCCCATATTGAATAAGCTCTCAATCTCCATCAGCCCCCCTTACCGTTCCCAGTGTGTCTGCAGCTTCCTGCAGAGTGGTTGCATTTACGGCTTTCCAGTTACCAAGGAGAGACCTGCCACATCAGACATGGAAGACACAGCCGGAGGTCAGAGGTCACAGCTGATCATGGGGCCCCAGCCAACAGCAGAGGTCACTGGGCAGCTCTGGAGTTAGGGGCCTGTCCATGAAGCCCTCAGCTTAATGGAGCCCTGCAAATGCGAAACTGGAGTGGGTGGAAGGAGGTGCAGGCAGGAGGGGCCAAAGAAAGGCAGGTTGCAGTGTGTACATGCTTCCTGTCTTCTCCTCTGTGGAGGTGGCCGAGGACACTGTGAGGGCGCCCTGCACTTGCTGAGTCACTGCGGGCCTGGGCCATGGACACTGTGAGGGTGCCCTGAACCTGCTGAGTCACTTCAGGCCTGAGCCACAGACACTGTGAGGAGGGCCTTCTACCTGCTGAGTCACCGTGGGCGTGGGGCATGGACACTGTGAGGGGGCTCTGCACCTGCTGTGTCACTGTGGGCCTGGGCTGTGGACACTGTGAGGGGGCCCTGCAGCTGCTGAGTCACCGTGGGCCTGGCCATGGACACTGTGAGGGGGCCCTGCACCTGCAGAGTTACTGCAGGCCTGAGCCATGGACACTGAGAGGAGGGCCTTCTACCTGCTGAGTCACCATGGGCCTGGGCTGTGGACACTGTGAGAGGGTCCTGCACCTGCTGTGTCACCGTGGGCCTGGGCTGTGGACACTGTGAGGGGAGCCCTGCACCTGCTGAGTCACCGTGGGCCTGGGCTGTGGACACTGTGAGAGGGTCCTGCACCTGCTGTGTCACTGTGGGCCTGGGCCGTGGACACTGTGAGGGGAGCCCTGCACCTGCTGAGTCACCGTGGGCCTGGGCCGTGGACACCGTGAGGGGAGCCCTGCACCTGCTGAGTCACCGTGGGCCTGGGCCGTGGACACTGTGAGGGGAGCCCTGCACCTGCTGAGTCACCGTGGGCCTGGGCCGTGGGCACTGTGAGGGGAGCCCTGCACCTGCTGAGTCACCGTGGGCCTGGGCCGTGGGCACTGTGAGGGGAGCCCTGCATCTGCTGAGTCACCGTGGGCCTGGGCCGTGGACACTGTGAGGCAGTCCTGCACCTGCTGGCCCACTGTGGAGCCCTGGAAAGCCCACCTGTTTTTTCGGTCACTTGTCTGCCTACTTGCTTTGCTTGAACTTATATTTTGAAAGCTTTATTTCTGTAGCTGAAAATTTTCCTAGTGAAAATCTGAATCCCCAGGAAGATGACATTATAGAACTGTTAACAGTATCACATTTTTTATGGAAAGGATTTGGAAGGAATTAGAACTTAATGTTTTTGAGAGGGAAAAGGCACAGGCCTGGGATTTGCAGTGAATAAAAAGATAAGTTACCCAAATGAGTTCCTGAGAAAACCGCCCACATGTGGAGGCCTTCCGGCCGCGCTGCTGGTTTGCATGGCGCACTGTGGCTGGAGACGACTCTTCTCTCCCTGAAGAACACAGCTGCCCTCCTCCCTCTCCAGCCGGGACCAGGGACCTGGCCAGCTGCGTCTCCATCACAGGCGACGGGCACCTCACGCCGAGTCTATTCACCTTAGTCACTTTGTTGAGTGCCTGCTGGTCTTACTGCAGGACAGCCTTCTGTGCGGTTGGCTTTGCACGGACGTTTCACCTGCCTGGCTGCATGTGTGGGGCCTCTTAGGGGCTCACAGCCTCCCTGTACCCCCTTCACTGGGCTCCCCTCGTGCAGAGCTTCCAGACCATCAGGATAGATGGCAAGGGTCCTCGAGCACACACACAGTGCCCATTCATGGAGGTTTCAAAATGTAGGGAACGTTTCCGTGCTTAGTATCTAATCCATCCACAAGTTCCACAGGTGAGGAAAGGAAGCCTGGCCCGTGGGAGGGAGTGGCAGGATGTGGACTCCAGGTCTGCTTCATTCACAGCCCTCAGGTCATCTTTTCACCAAGGTCAGACCAACCAAACCAGAGACAACAAACCAGTGAAGGCGCAGGAGGATCGTCCAGCTCCGAGGACTTGACCTCTGTCTCCAGAGCTCGTCCTCCGGCTTTCACAGGCCCTCCCCACACCTGTGTTGTTCACATCCACAGTTCTTGCTGAGCCCCATGGCTTTGCATCCCCCTGATTTGTGCTTCCTCCTAGGCTTACCCAGGGGCCAAGGTTTCCTCTTGAGGGCCACCTAAGGAAACGACGTGAGCATGGCAAAACCTCCTCCCGGAGCCACAGCTCTCCTCTCTGATTTGATCTTATATTTTTCATGGCCCCCATAATCTAGGGTTCTCAACTTTGGCTTCATAGTAACAAACACCCAGGGGGCTTTGAAAAATGCTTAGACCTAGGTTCTCCCATTCCTGTAGATACTGATGTATTTGATCTGGTTGAGGCCTAGCCCTCTGCATTGCTTTTTAATTCCAAATGATTCTAACATGCATATGAGAACTAGAGACTGTTCGTGTTGTTGCAGATACTCAGTTTATTTTACTTACATCTTTAAATGACAGCTGGGTGGTCATCTGCATTTATCACATGCAAATTAAAGGAAGAGGACTTCATGCACACACTGAGGTAGCGCTTGCTGCCATTTACTGAGCATCTAATACACGCCACATGACCCGCTGCATGGTTCACACAGAGTCTTATTTCAACCCCGCAAAGTCACTGTTGCTTTATTCCCCTAGCAGGTGAGGAAAATGAGGCTCCCTGCGTTTCCATGCTTTCTCCACTCACTCATGTTTGGCAGGGCCACAGCTCCCGCTGTCTGAATGGATCAAAAGCCTATGGTTCCCAGCACATGTCTCTGCCTCACAATCGCACTGCACTTTCTGTCTGTTTCAATGAATGTGCCTTTAGGTCAGATCCCCCCAGAGGCACCTCCCAAGGGGACCATCAGAATCCTAGGGAGGTTTTGCAAACTGAAGTTGCTCAGGCCACTGCTTGCCCCTCCTTGACAGTGAAGGTCCTTCCAAATTAATGACCTGACTGTGGGGTGAGGGAAGTTGCTGGTCAACGGGACAAGCATTTCAGATTTGCAGGATGAAAAGGTTCTGGGGATCTGTTGCACAGCAATGTGAATATGCTTAATGCAACTAAACTCTACGTTATTTATTAATTTATTATTTTTAAAAAGTTTTTTTTGAGATCGAGTCTCACTCTGTCTTCCAGGATGGAATGCAGTGGCACTATCTTGGCTCACTGCAACCTCCGCCTCCCAGGTTCAAGCGACTCTCCTGCCTCAGCCTCCTGAGTAGCTGGGACTACAGCTGCCTGCCACCACGCCCGGCTAATTTTTGTATTTTTAGTAGAGATGGGATTTCACCATGTTGGCCAGGATGGTCTCAAACTCCTGACTTCAAGTGATCCATCCACCTTGGCCTCCCAAAGGGCTATGATGGTAACATTTATATGTGTTTTTTTAAACCGCGGTTTAAAAACAAACAAACAAACAAAAAACGCTTTAAAAATTGCTTATATAAGCCACGACAGCTTTTGAGGATGTGTCTTAGCATCAGAAGTATTATGTCAGATGAAAGGTTGAACACAGGGTCCCTAAAAACACCACATGAGAAATTGGATATAATTGACCTTTCCGTCTGGAATAAACAAATTCTCAATGCACCTGCAGGATATTATTAGGATAAAGTTGACAAGAAACTTCGGTGTCTACTGTCCCTGCCCGACACGCATGGAGTCCTGGGAAACGCCAAGAGCTGCCCCGTCCGATCGCCTGCCACCGTCTGCCTCCTCCTCCTCCTCCTGCTTGGAGTGTCTGCCTGGTGACCTAATGCCTTAGCTGCAGGTGACTGGCGGGCTCCACCCCTGCCTGTTTCCTGCGTGCCCACAGCCTCCTCTTTCAGGATTTTTCGTTGCCTGAAAGAAGATGCTTCTCATTGATCTCCGTTCTTCATTGCACATGCCTATGGCACACACCTGTGGAGTGATGGGCACAGGGACTGATATGAAGCCGCATCTGCATAACTGCTGATCTGGATTTTGAATGGGACAGCAGAGGACTCAGGCTTCTAAATCCTAAAGCATTCTATCTCTGCTTTCTCTCTCTCTCTCTCTTTCTTTCTGGTTCTGTGAATCAGTGGTTGTTGGCTGATTCATGGACATATCTCAACTTGTAAAACTCAGAGTACTTGTTCATTTTTCCCAGGAGGAGATGTTCTGTCACATCCTCCACTGTTATAAATCATGAGAAGAGCAGAGTCCTCTTCACTGGAGAGAAAGAGAGGAGGTGAAATGGTGCAATCCTTATTGACGGTTCATTAGAAAGCAGCTGTCTTCCTGGCTCACATAGCAGCCTCTAGCTGGAGAGGCCAGTCTGGGCAGTATTTATTTCATTGTGAGGCAAAAGATATCTTGGGAAATTAATTTTTTTATAAAGACATTTTTGACATTTTTAATGTCTTACTACTAGTACTTTATAAAAAGTATTTGCAATGATGCGGACATACGTTTTACAAGAACGGCTTCAGTGGTATTTAATGGATAACGTATTACTAAGACGGAATTCTTCGGGCCTGCTTTACCTTTTAATTCATGGTACTATCTTTGAGTATTTTTGCCATACAGACAGTGGTGTTAGAAGTCATGGGGAAGACAGTGATAATAATAAAGACTTTGCTTGTTGGTCTGGAGTCCCTAAGAGCCACTGTGAGAAGAAGGGAGGTGTCATTTGTCCACCAGGGAGAAACACAACCTGGCTTTCAAAAATGTTTCTAAAGCATAACTCCAGGGAAAACGAATTGACAGTGACTTCTGCTAAGTCTTAGAAAACTCATTTCTGCACTTTGGATAAGATGCAATAAGTTCAGATCAGCTCAGATCTGCAATAAGAAATGTTATTACCATATTGATAAGATGCCTCACATTTCGGTAATAAAAATGACAACACAAATGTACATCAACTGAGCTAAACTGAAAAACGACCGTCGACCGTCGGCTCTTTCCAGTTTCTGAAGGGCTTGCTCAAGAGAATCAAGGCTGCGTGTGGGGAGCTGTCCCTGGTCTCCGCAGACCTCCCTCCCCCAGTGTTTCCAGGGAATCAAGCCTGCAGTGCAGGGAGCTATCTCTGGTCTCTGCAGACCCCCTCCCCCAGTGTTTCCGTGTTTTCCCAGTTAGGAGCTTTGACTTTCAGTCAAGGTGAAGGCAATGCCCATAAAAATCAGACCTCACATATTTCAGCAAATCCAGTACGTTTTCCAGCCAGGCTTTCTAACAGGAAGCAGCACAGATCTTCTGAAAGCACTTTCTCCTTCCATCCTCCCATACACTGATTCTGAAACCCCTCCCACCCAGGGTTGCCAGGTAGAGAGACTCAAGTTACATTTGATCTCTAGATCAACGATGAATATTTTTTTAGTCTAAGTATTTCCCATGCAATATTTGGGACCTAATGATACGTAAAACTATTTGTTGTTGATCTGAATTTCAAATTTAACCGGGTTTTATTAATTTTTATTGACAAAATCTGGCAACTCTGTCAGAATGGACTTCAGTAGATTCTTGGGAACAGCTCACTCCATCCAACCCTTGTGGCTATGAGAGAGCAAGTAATATGGTTTGGCTGTGTTCCCACCCAAATCTCATCTTGAATTTGCATGTGTTGTGGGAGGGACCCAGTGGGAGGTCATTGACTCATGGGAGAGGGTCTTTCCTGTGCTGTTCTCATGATAGTGAATAAGTCGCATGAGATCTGATAGTTTTATAAAAGGCAGTTCCCCTGCACAAGCTCTCTCTCTTTGCCTGCTTCCATCCATGTAAGATGTGACTTGCTCCTCCTTGCCTCCCACCATGATTGTGAGGCCTCCCCGGCCACGTGGAACTGTGAGTTCAATTAAACCTGTTTCTTTTGTGAATTGCCCAGTCTTGGGTATGTCTTTATCAGCAGCGTGAAAACAGACTAATACAGCAATGGAAGCATGCCACTCGCTCTGGGAGCCACAGACAGCATGATGCGGAATGAAGGCTTTGTGGAACTTGAAGGAGCACTTTCACTTTCTACTCACTGAAACCTGGGAGTTTGGCACTTTGTGTTGATTTCTTACACCTCATTCTTATTCAAACTCTAAGTCGTTGATATTTTATCCCCATTTAGGACTAACAGGGACTCGGTGGGAGGATCGACCTCTGAACCTCTGTCTGTTTTGACTTCCCACCCTTTCCTTCTTCTTCTCCTTCCAGAGAAGCCTACCCTAAAACTGGGGAGAAGAGACATGGATAAACCAAGAGCAATGGAGAGACTCAGCATTAGCGAGTGCGGGCTCCAGGGCAGCCAGGCCTGCGAGAGGGACCAGGTCCATTCCCGGGCTGCCCATACACCAGGGGGCTGCACGCCCCTGCCACCTTCTCACCCCCTCCCCAGGGCCCAGCCATGAGTACCATGCAGATGGCAGAACTGCCGCCTGCATCGAGAAAGACATCAGCGTAGGCTCACAGGATACAACTTTGGGTAAAATGAGACAGAAAAGATAGGATCTGATTACCTCAATGGGAAGGACCCTAGGGAGTCAGCCGAGGAACGATGATCTCAGTTGTGCAGGGATTTCTAGAATTTTGTTCCTGAATGGCTGGACCCCATACATGCCCATGCACAACACCAGGGCACTGTCTGTGGGTGCCAGGTTTTGAGGGATCATTCAGTGAACGGGGAGGATGTGCCCAAGGGGCACTCGTGTGTACATGCACAGATTAACCAAGGAGGGTACGGAGATGCTAAGCAAAGGGTACCACAAAAGATGACCTTTTTCCAAAAATCAGTTAGAAGCCAAGAGATGCCGGGAGACTATCTTTCACAGTGAAATCTCTGTGAGGAAAACAAAGGCAAACAAGACAGTACAAAGTCAGGGGGCAGAGAGGATGAAGCCATGGGAATAGAAGGCAGAGAAATCAATGAAAAGTGAAATTCAGGGACGGCTTCCTGGAGGAGGAGGGAATGTTCCAGGCCTTTCAGTTATAAAACCACCAAAACGGAATACTTTCAAATTAAATTCAGAAACAAATCTGCCAATGGGTCACAGAAATACCCTCATATACAAATGACTATCCCAGAAAAACGTATCAATAAAAGTATAAGATTTGTTCACTTAACTATAGCTGGTATGAATTCATTCCTCCATGCATGAATCCATCTGTTCAGGAAGCACATTCGAAGGCCCCACTGCTGCCAAGTCCTGGGAGGCTCCAGGGAGACAACCTCGGCTGGAAGCAGTCATGGTCCCACCTTCACGAATGTAATAGCTAGATCAGGGATCCACACACTTCTTCTGTAAAGGGTCAGATAATAAATATCTTGGGCTTTAGGGGCCACAGGGCCTCTGTCACAAGTACTCAACTCTTCCCTGGTGTCACCAAAGTAGCTGAGTTCCCTTGTGTGAACACAGTGCAGGTATAGACATAGAACAACTGTGAACATTACAGGTGTGGACACAGTGCAGGTGTCAACATAGAACAAGTGTGAATGTCACAGGTGTGGACACAGTGCAGGTGTAGACATAGAACAAGTGTGAACATTACAGGTGTAGACACGGTGCAGGTGTAGACATAGAACAAGTGTGAATGTTACAGGTGTAGACACAGTGCTAGTGTAGAGACACAGTACAAGTGTGAATGTCACAGGTGTGGACACAGTGTCAGTGTAGACACAGTACAAGTGTGAATGTCACAGGTGTGGACACAGTGCAGGTGTAGACAGAACAAGTGTGAACATTACAGGTGTAGACACAGTGCAGATGTAGACAGAACAAGTGTGAATGTTACAGGTGTAGACACAGTGCTAGTGTAGAGACACAGTACAAGTGTGAATGTTACAGGTGTGGACACAGTGTCAGTGTAGACACAGTACAGCTGTGAATGTTACAGATTTGGACATAGTGCAGTGAGACACAGTACAAGTGTGAACCTAGTACAGGTGTAGACACAGTACAGGTGTGGATACAGTGCAGATGTAGATGTGGTGCAGGTAGAGACATAGTACAGGTGTAGACACAGTGCAGGTATAGACATGGTGCAGGTATAGACAGACAATACTGGGTGGCCACAGTGCGGTGTGAATGCGGTGCACAGGGCAGGTGCAGACACAGTGCAGATTTTGGCACCATGCAGGTTGAACATAGTACAGGTGTGGACACAGTCAGGTGTGGACATATTATAGGTGTAGACATAGTGCAGGTGAGACACAGTGGAAGTGTGTGGAAGTGTGAACACAGTACAGGTGTAGACAGCACAGGGTGGACACAGTGCAGTATGAATGCAGTGAGGGTGTAGACACAGTGCAGATATACACAGGGGAGGCATAGACACAGTGCACGTTCTGGCACAATGCAGGTTGAACATAGTACAGGTGTAGACACAGAGCAGGTATACACAGCAGGTGGACACAGTGCGGGGTGAACCCAGTGCAGGTCTAGACATAGTGCAGGTTTTGGCACAATGCAGGTTGAACATAGCACAGGTGTGGACACAGTCATGTACAGACACAATGCATGTGCGTAGCTGCAGGACTGGATTAGATGGGACCAACCTGGGCATGTTTCCGGGCCCCTGGCTGTGATACTGCATGCCGTGGAGACAGGGAGAGGCTGTTTCCACACTCCTTCCTTCAGTGTCTCTGTGGCCTTCACCTCCCAGGGGCAGCCATGCTGAAGCTGGTTAAATAGAGGTGTGGGGACCAGAAGCATCGGAGTCTGCTGCTGCCTGTTGCCTGAGAATGGCTGAGAGATGAACAATGGTCCTGAGATCTGAGCTGGGCCTCTAGGAGGAGGGTGAATTGCTGGGATTAGGATGCAGATGAGTCCTGAGGTCTGAGCTGGGCCGCCAGGAGGAGGGTGAATTGCTTGGATTAGGATGCAGATGAGTGCCGGGCAGAGAGCCAGACAGGAGCTAGACACAGAGAGGGCCGCAGATTGCCATTTGTGGATGTCTCTGATTGATTAAACAGAGGGGAAATCAACTGATTTCTTGAGAGCAGAAACTATAATGGATGCTTTAATTTGGGCTCACTGCAAAGCAATTTGCTCCCAAGCTCCAGGCTGGTTGCGGCCGGCCACCCTGGGATGCACGGCTCGCCTCTGTCTCCTCTCCTCCTGGATGGGCTCCTGGCTGGGGGCCCCATGCTCTCGCGCTGCCCCCCACTGCCCAGCTCTGCAGCAGTCTCACTCCTTCTTCCCAGGCCCCCTCCACCTGGAATTGTACAGATCCCCTCCCCACCCCAGCCTATGCCTCAGGGCTCTTGCTTCTGCTGGGGCTGGGCTGAATTCCTTCGGTCACTTACTGGCCGATCACGGCCTAACGAGCTCCCCCTTCCGGCCCCATGGGATGGTTTCATTTTCCGGAGGATTTGCAGGGCCTTACCCCAGAGGCTAGGGAACAATGCAACCTGCAACCCACCTCCCACTCCGGGGATGAGCCCCTGGCCACGTCTTGGTGCCACCGGTTCACAGGCCCATGGTGACACAGAGGTGGGTACCAGGGAGGAGGGGGGACGATGCCAAGAGGAGCTGGGGAGCGTGTGTTCCCTTAGCTAGACGAGCGATGACTACGTGGCAATGAATGGCCACCCCGGCACCTCCGGCTGCCCAGACAGCACCCCTGAGACCCGTGTGGGACCTGGACCCTACCAGCACGCAGCAGGGGAAAGCCAGGCAGGTGCAGCCGGGGCGGGAGGAGAGCACTGAAAGGAATAAAGTCGGCCGAGCAACGGGCCCCTGCTGCAAGCCGGGCAGGAGAGGAGCGTGAGGTGAGACGGAAGGGGAGAGGGGGACAGAGGGAGACCACTCCACGGGGGCACAGCCAAAGGCATCTCTGTGCAAGGAGGCGGCCTCTGGAGAGATGGATCCCATGGGCTGGAGGCTCAGGTCGCTCAGGTGAGGGGCTGCCCGCAGGGACAACTTGTGGGGCAACCTCCAAGGACAGCCAGCCCGTTCCTCGGTCTCAGGAGGAGACAGCGGTGAGCAACAAGTGCCCAGTTGGTCGACTTCCAGAACTCACTGTTCTCTGCACCGCCTGAGAAATTCCTGTGCAAGCTGGCAGCCCAGGGCTTGGCATTTGGCAATGAGGGACTAGCAGAGGCCAGGGCCGCAGAGTTTCCTGTGAAGGCAGGCACGTGGCTTGTGCGAGGGTGGAGGTGGCGAGCGGAGGAGGCGGGGGTGGTGAGCAGAGGTGGCGAGCGGAGTAGGTAGAGGTGTCGTACCTTTTCGGAAGTGCATCATAGTTGGAAGGCTCAGGGTGTGTGGCACGAGGGGCCGGGGAAGGGGAAGAGAGATCCCGCAAAATGGCAGAAGAGCCTCGTGAGGCACTCAACTCCTGCCCCACCTGGCAGAGACGAGGGAGCTGGGCTGTAGGTCAGGGCACCAAGCTTGGGCTCTTGGGCAAAGCCCCTCTATTCCCATCTGTCTGCAGTGCCTGACGGCAAGATTAGAGGCAGGAACAGCGTGATCCAGAAGCACATTCTCTTGAGGCATTTCCCACGTCAGGAACCCTGAGTTACCCACCACAAGGGAAGATGGGATTTTCACTGGAAGAAAAATGTGTGTTTTGCAAAATCCACAGCAATAGCAGGTGTCGTGCATGTCAAATACCTCTGCATTAATCTATGTAGCCTCAGTGCCGACGGTGCAGCCTCTGCCTCCCTCTCTAGACGTGCGTTGCCAACAAGAATAAGATGGCCCCTGGAGACACCTTTCCTCGCAGGCAGGGTTCGTGGGGGTTATCCCTGATGACACAGGGGATCCTGCCAGGGCCAGCTCAGCTCGCAGTTGCTGGTCCACGGAGGTCTCTAAACTCATGTCTGTGTTTCTGAGATTGTCAGGAGACAAGAGGTGTGGGCAGCTGAGGAGGTCTGGGCAGAAACCCCAGGAGTGAGAGCCCAGTCCCAACCCCATGCAGCCTCCACCCTGGCCTGCAGCCTCGCACGCATGACTGGGCTGAGCCTTCTGGACAGTAGGAATCTGTTTGCACCTTTGTTGATCTGTTCACTCATTTCTTTCAAACACACATTCGCTCAGGGCTTCCTGTGTGCAGTGCCACCATCAATCATTAGATCATTAACTGTTTCTGCGCTAGGGAGGCTTTAATGGACTATGCATTGGGGTACTGGAGCCCCGGGCTGGCCAGGACTGTGGCATGACATGTGGGGGGAAACCTTCCCCACTTTCATTTCTGTGTATTAGTGTGGGGGCAGCAAATACCAGGATGGGGCATCAAATGCCTGTGTCACCTCCCGAAGCTGAGTGTCAGGGGAGGCGGAGCCAGGCCTTGGCCAGACCTCCCTAGGCCCCGAGCGTGCGGCAGCGCCCCTCTCCAAGCTGTATCCAGTTGCTTTTCCAATCACCGAGCTGGCTTCTATTTGATCACCAGGTAAGAATGGGATTAGCACGATTTTGGCTGTTTGGATGATTTTGAGCAACCTCGAACGGCAACCTAGCATGTGGCTTTGAAATACGCCTTCAGTATCATCAGGGGACTGCTGATCACCTGTAGCAACCGCTTATTAAAACTGGAGAAGCAAACACTCTAGATGCTATCGGCAAGCCTCCCGAGGGCGTCAGCCGGCTGCCCCACCCTGCCCTTGGCTGGGTGCTCAGGAGAGGTGGTGGGTCGCGGGGAGGACGCAGGCTTGGATGCTGTCCGGTTCCGACAGGCAGGTTCTCCAGGAGGCTACAGCTCTTCCCAGGTGTGTGGGCCGAGTGGTGGCTCCTGCAGCATAGGGATGGGTCACGCGGTGGACTCCTTGGGGAGGTGGAGCAGGCTGCCTGTGCCTATGCACACGTATGCGAACTGTGTCTCCCCCAGAGCACCCGGCCCACCAGCTATGACTTCTCCCTTCCTCAACGTTTCTTTGTGCCCTTGGGCACTCTTTGATGGCAGAGAATTTCCTCTTCCAGTGCAGAATGCCCCAGTGTTAAACTATTAGCTAATATCCTGGGCACCCATTCACACACCTGCTGGGCTGAGTTGAGTAGGGAGGCTCAGAGCTGAGGATGTGGGAGGCACCTCGCCGGGGAGCAGACAGCACCAGGATGGGGACAACGAGGCCCATGGGCCCAGAGGACCTGCCAGTGCCTGTGTGAACATATGGCGGCCCCAGACCATGCATTTCCATGTTTTCTAACTCACTCTGCAGAAACTTTGCTCTTATCACAAGGGAACTCCACCGCTAGGACTTCCCCACACGCTCCCTGAGGGACACATGCTGTGTGATTTCAATACCCTGGAGGGGCTGCAGAGACCCAGAGCCCACTTGGTCCTGGCCTCGGCTCCCAGCCGCTCCGTAAACATCTCTGCAGCCTCTTGGCCTGACTGAGTGTGGGCCTGAACCAGTTGTAAGAACACAGCAGGACCTGTGCTTGTGTGGAGGGCTGGGCAGGCGGGGCGGAGGTTTGAAGGTGGGCACCCAAGATGACGTGCCTGGCGATATTTCTCACGCAGCTCCTTCCACGCCTCCCTGCTCTGGGGCTCCTTCTTCCCCTGGACTTCTAAGTACTTCAGACTCTCCCTGGACATCTTTAGGAGGGACTCAGAAAGTACTAGTAATTTCAACTAAGTATCACTTCCATAAATAACGGGGCACAGGATTCTTGAGGATCAACTTTCCACACTGCTTATCCTGTTTCCTTGTTCTCTGCTCCTGTCCAAATGCTACCCTTTCTTCAGGACCTTGCCCGGAGCCTGCAGTCTTCATGATGCCTTGGCTCACTTACAGCCTGAGAAGCCCATTTGGCCAAGCAATCCTGCATTGGGTTTTGCCTGTGTGGTTCGTGCCTGTGGCTTCATCCCCCCAGGAGGCTGTAAATCCATCCTGGCTGGTGCAGGTGCAGGAGCTGCCCTTCCCACTCACTCATGCAGCGAGGACCATGCGCGCATGGTGGGCTCTGAGACACTTGGAGAGGAATTTGCCGAATGCGGTTCAGTTGAGTCCTTGGTCTTGGATGAGAAGGATCTCTGAGGAGAAGCAAAGGGACTTGAGAAGGAACAGCCATGCTTTGCAATGAACTACGCAAGTAAACCCATTAGCAGACACTGGTGAATCCACCCAGCACCATTCTAGGCATGCGGAGGAAACATCACATGCAGGTCAGTTTCTGTTGTGGAACTCATAATTCTGGAGTGACAGGGGCTTGTGAAAGAAATAAGACGGCTGGGCGCAGTGGCTCACTCCTGTAATCCCAGCATTTAGGGAGGCTGAGGTGGTGGATCACCTGAGGTCAGGAGTTCAAGACCAGCATGGCCAACATGTTGAAATCCTGTCTCTACTAAAAATACAAAAATTAGCCAGGCATGGTGGCACATGCCTGTAATCCCAGCTACTCGAGAGGCTGAGGCAGGAGAATCTCTTGAACTTGGGAGGCAGAGGTTGCAGTGAGCTGCTCTCCAGCCTGGGTGACAGAGTGAGACTGTCAAAAAAAGAAAAAAAAGAAAGAAAGAAACAAGAACAGTTATAGAACAAGACATTTCAGAATGTAATTGCCGGGCCGTACGTAGGACTACACAGAAGAGCCTCTCCCCTTCCGTTCTGACCCTGGAGGTCTCTTAACCATCAAGCAACCTGGTTTACCCTTTCTCCCTCCTTGTTGCCTTGAGCCACTCCTGCCCCTTCACCCACCAGCTTTAATGCCACACCCTCCTCGCCAGCTCTCCTCCCAACTGCCTCTCCACCCACCAGGCCTCCTTTGGCAGTTCTGACCCTCACGGTGGACCATTTCAACACCGCCTCCCGGGCACTACGGATTATTTTTAGAAGTAACCACTGATACTCAGCAATAATCTTTATTCCCTTGATTTGTTCTTTAGAGTCAAAATAAGTAAGATTTTTAAAAGAATATGTTTTCATTTTACATGTATTATTCAAATTCAGGGAAGTATCTCATGTGTAAAGAAAAATGTGTAATTGCCAAACAAAAATATGATACCTCCACAGGTTTGTCATTTCACTTTTTGAATTTTAAATGAAATCGAAAACTATAAGTGTTTGAAACTCAAGTTTTGTGTCTTTGTCTTTCTGATGAGTATGTCATGATTGTTTATTTTGAATCTACCATTTAAATGCAGAAGTTGGAGATACTGCTTCACCCAAAGCCAACTCAAAATAACTAAAACCTGATCATTCTGAAAGATTATAAACCTGCCTATTGGGTCAGGAGCCCACTTTGTGACAGATGATTCTCCAGATTAACCTCCATGTAAACAAAATGCTTAATTAAGAATAAGTAATAGCTGAGCACAGTGGCTCACGCCTGTAATCCCAGCACTTTGGGAGGCCAAGGCGGGTGGATCACCTGAGGTCTGGAGTTTGAGACCAGCCCGGCCAACATGGCAAAACCCCGTCTCTACTAAAAATACAAAAATTATCCAGGCATGGCGGTGGCGGGTGCCTGTAATCTCAGTTACTCAGGAGGCTGAGGCAGGAGAGTCACTTGAACCTGGGAGGTGGAGGTTACAGTGAACTGAGATCGCACCACTGAACTCCAGCCTGGGTGACAGAGTGAGACTCTGTCTCAACAAACAAACATACAAAAAACAAGAATAAATAACAAAAATGCACTTCTTTGAATCTTACAAATATCTCACCAAAAGTCAGCAGTAGCCACAGCAATTGTTTCAAACAGAGGATCTCTTGTTATTGGAGGTCTTTGGTCATTGCCAGTGTTCAGAATTGCAAGTGCACAGTGCTGAGGACTGCAGGCTCGCTCCCCCCGGCATTACAGTGTTTGAAAATTCTCCATAAACAAGGCACTTATGCCCTGCACTGGAGTTGCGGGGGGAGCACTCCCACCGCCGGCCCATGGCCACTCACCTGGCTGCCACGCTCACCTTCCTGGTGCTCATCTCAGAGCCCTCAAGAAACCACTTTTACCTGTCACATCACATCCGATTTCACAGCGCAAAGTCAAGAGTTTCCAGCCGGACATCATCCCTCCAAGCACATCTGCTGCTCTCTGCCCTGTGCCCATGTGCCCTGGGGCAGCCCATCACCTTGGCATCCCTCTGCCAGCCTTATTCTCTCATTTACCTGAAAAGCTCCCTCATCTCTGCACCTCCCCAACCCTAACTCTGTCTTGCCTTAAGAGACCATCTCTGTGTCCTTCTCTGCTCTCTTGCTTCTTCAGATAATCGCTTTGATAAGTGATTGCATATCTTATACACTATCTGCGTTACAGGTACATATGAATATTTACCCCTCAATAAGAGGATAAGCATCAGAAATGTTTATTTCAGATGGTTCACATAACCTAATACAGATTTAGATACAAAATAGATACTTAGGGAATTTAATCCTAATATTTTGAGCAAAGACATTTGAAGAAAATATGAGCATTTGGGGAAAATATCACCCCTTCACTGGATTTCTGCCAATGGGTGGTCCATCACAAAGCACTTAAACCTCATAGTGCCTCAGTTTCCCTCTTCATAAAACTGACATAATAATATTTACCTCCCAGGGCTTAATTAATATTTGCAAGGTCCTTTGAAATCCTGAGATGAAAGGAGATACAACAGGGAAAACACCATCCACATTTTTTAATCTATCATTATAGTTATTGCTGTTGTTCATAAAGATTATTGTTATCATCAACCGTCATCATCATTGCCATCATCATCACTGGAGGGGTGTTGTGGGATCTTTTCATTTGATCCCTGGTATCTCTGGGTGCAGGGCTAGGGGGTTAGATAGAATACAAATCCCAGATCTGCCCAGACACTGTTGGAGGGAACTGTGCATCTCCCAGCATGCAGACAAGAACATCAAAAATGTTACCTCGGCCATTGTATTCTCCAGCTAGAAATCTTTAGTGGTTCCCTCGGGCTGCCTAAAGGAAGCCCACAGAGTGAGAGGACCCTGCACTTTGGAGCAGTCCAGGCTGCACCCAAATCCTGAGATCCTGGCCCGCCACTACTGAGCTGCCTTACAAGCAGCACACCTCTTTGAGATTCAGCCCATTCATCTGTAAAATCGGGAGGATGATGTCCACCTTCAGAGGCAATGTGAGAACCAGGAGTAATGTATGCAAATCATACATTAAATTATGAAACAATAGACAAGGCATGATGCAGAAACCCTGGAGCTGGCTGATATAGGGCACAAACTCTGCATGTGGATGACCTGAGTGTGAATCCTGCTCAGCCACTGTTGGATAAATGGCAGTGGGGAAGCCCTGAAACTGTCTGGGCCCCACCTATAGATAGAAATGAGAACAGTACCTGTCTCATAAAAGAATTTCATGCAAATGGTGACAATGTTGCTGATGCTATTGTTACTATCGTTATCATTATCTTCATCACTTAGGGTTTAGTGCAGGATGCAACTCAAAGTCAAGGGTCCACAAATAACAGTTATTAATAAAAGTTAAACATCTCAATTTTATGCCAGTACCATGCTGTTTTAATTACTACAGCTTTGGAGTTTGAACTCATGTAATGTGATGCCTCCAGTTTTTTGTTTGTTTGTTTTGCACAAGATTGCCTTAGCTATTCAGGGTTTCTTTTCAGGGGAGGGGGTTATATGAATTTTAGGATTGATTTTTCTATTTCTGTGAAAAATGAAATTTTGATAGGGATTGCATTGAATCTGCAAATTGCTTGGGGTAGTATGAATGTTTTAATAATATTTTTAATTCTTCCAATCCATGAACATGGAATATCTTTTCATATGTCCATGTCTTCTTTAATCTCTTTCTCCAAAGTTTTATAAATTTTAGTGCATGGATCTTTCACCTCCTTTGTTAAATTTGTTTCTAAACATTTTAATTTTTTGGAGTTATTGTAAATGTGATTTGTTTTCCTGATTTCTTTCTCAGATAGTTTGTGGTTAGTAGGGAAATGCCACTAAATTTTGCATGTAGATTTTGTATCCTGCAACCTGCACTTACTAGTTCTAACCGTTTTTTTGTGTGGAATCTTAAGGCTTTTCAGCATATAAAATCATGTTGTCTGCAAACAAGAATAATTTGGCTTTTTCCTTTCTAATTTAGATGCCCTTTATTTCTTTCCCTTATTTAATTGCTCTGGCTAGAGCTTCTAGTGCTTATTGGAAAGCAGTGGTGGTGAGAGTGGACATCTTTGCCTTGTTCCTGATCTTAGAGGAAAAGTTTTCCACTTTTCACCATTGAGCAGTGTTAGCTGTTGGCTTGTTGTATATGGCCTTTATTGCATTGAGGTATGTTTTTCTTCCACATAAAAACAGACACATCAACCAATGGAAGAGAATAGAGGCCCAACACAAACCCATGAATTTATGGTCAATTGATTTTCAACAAAGGTACTCGGAATACACAATGGAAAGAGCACAGTCTCTTCAAAAAAGCATGTTGGGAAAACAACACCCACATGCAGAAGAATGAAATTGGACCCTTATCTCTCACCATATATCTCTCACACTTTAGCCACAACACAATCTCAACAAAAACCAACTCAGAATGGATTACAGACTTAATGTAAGACCTGAAACTCGAAAACTACTAGAAGAAAACGTAGGGGAATAAACCAATATAGACAATTAGTCTATATTGTTCTATATTGTATACAGCTCAGGCAATAAACCAAAATAGACAAATGGGATTACATTAAACTAAAAAGCTTCTACAAAGTGAAGGAAATAATTAATTGAGTGAAGAGCTAAGCTACGGAATGAGAGAAAATACTTGTAAGCCATAAACCTGATAAGGGATTAATATCTAAAATATATAAGGAACTCAAAGTACTCAACAGCAATAAAAACAACCCATTAAAAATGGGCGAAGGACCTGAATATACATTTCTCAAAAGAAGATATACAGATAGTCAACAGATACATAAAAAATTCTCAACATCATTAATCATTAGAAAAATGCAAATTAAAACCAGAAGATATCACTTCACCTTGAATGATTGTTATCAGAAAGATGAAAGACAAGTGTTGGTAAGGATGTGGAGAAAAGGGGATTCTTGTACACTGTTGGCTGGAGTGTGAATTAGTACAGCTGTAATGGAAAACAGCATGAAGGTTCCTCAAGAAAAACTAAAAATGGAACCACTGTATCATCCATCACTTCCACTTCTGGGTATATACTCAAAGGATTCGAAATCAATATGCTGAAGAGATGTCTACACCTCCATGCTCACTGAGTGCTATTTACAATAGCCAAGTCATGAAATCCACCCAAGTGTCTGACAATGAATGAATGGATAAAGAAAATGTGGTATATACGCCATTCAGCCTTTTAAAAAAGAGGAAAATTATGCCATTTGTGACATCGTGGAGTCTAGAGGACATTACGGTAGGTGAAATAAGCATAAAGACAAATGCCACATGTTCTCACCCCTATGCAGAAGATAAAAAGGGCAAACTCATAGAAGAAGAGTAGAATGGTGGTTGCCAGCGTCTGGGGACTGGGGTCAGGGGGGAAGCGTTGATCAAAGGCTGTGAAATTTCAGTGAGACAGAAGGAATAAGTGATGAGTATTTGAGGTGAAGGACATATGAACAGGCTTGATTCAACCTTTCTACAGGGTACCCATACACCATAGCAACATTTCCTACCCCCATGATCTCTCATCTGTCCCCAAAGAGCAGTGGGTTGAGGGTTAAGACCCTGGGTTCCAGCCCACTTCTAACCCCATCAACCTTTGAGCAAATGACCTGGCTGTGCTTCAGTCCATAAAACTTCAGGGTTCTGTTACCCTCAAGCTGGGAAGGCCATTGCTTCTAGGACTTGTCCTCTATTGCTTTCTTACACAAGCACTCCAGCCACAACGCAGTCCCAACACTGTCCCAATACCCTGCACACTCGATTGACCCCAGCAATGGTCTGATGCCTTCTCCCTGTCCTGAGGGGCCTTGCCATGCCCTCTCCAGGTACATTGGACTCCTCCTTCAGGTCCAGCTTTTCGCACCTTCCCTGGTCTTCCTTGAGGACCCACCTCCAATGTTTGCCTCACTCACAGGCTCTTAGGGTTCCCTGCCACCTCCTTCCTCGGCTCTCACACTTGACCCACAGTAGGTTCTGATTCGTAATCACCCTAACCTGAGCAAAGGGACTGCTTGTGGCCAATGGGACTGAGCACACAGCCGGCGATGAGCATGCGTGTGCTTCTGCCTGGCATGGAGTTCATGCCTACTGTTCACATGGAGAACACCAAGGCTTTCTTCAGGACCCTCTTCAAACCACGTTTCTTTCACAAACCTTCTCTTATCCCAGCAGCAAGGATCCACCTTTCCCTACATCTGAACCTTTCCCTCCATTGCTGGACACATCAGTCTGCAGTACAGATCCTGATATGTGGGGAAGAGGTGCTGGCTCAGGAAGCTGTTCCGTTTGCAAGGTGCTTGCCACGGCCGGTCCTCAGCAACTCTGCAGCCACCAGTGAATCTGAAGGGTGGGGGAGTGAGTAAAATTTTTTCCTACTAGGTTCTTTTAATTAAAAGGGTAGTTTGATCTAGTTTATAATTCTTTGCTTATGTCCCAAGAACAGGCAAACATTGCAACTTCTGATCACAGATTCCCCTTCAGAACCCAGATCCCACGCTCGATCACAGATTCCCCTTCAGAACCCAGATCCCAGGCTTGCGGCTGGAGAGGCCTCAGAAGGGTCCCCAACTGCCATCCTTGTTTCTCAGGGGAGGAGAGTAAGGACCAAAGCCACCAAATGAGCAGTTGTAGGTCACGCTGGAAGCTGAGTTCTAGCTCATGTTGAAACTCCAGGCATTAGGCTTTCGAAGGTGGCTTCTGCAAGCGCACATGTATCAGGCCAACTAGAACCGGCACATGTCGCACACGCAGGGTGAGGCCCTTTTGGCCGCATGCCACAGGATGTGAACTGCCACACAGCAGCCCCCACAGAGCATGCATCTGCTGCTGGCGTGAGTGCCAACTTCCCATCTCTCATGATGCAGAAAGCACACGTCTGAGAAGAAACAGACATTTCAGAGAGCTAATTCAGGGCCTCTGAAAGGTGTTTTGCTTTGCGGTAATTACACAACTCTGGAGCCTTTGAACTTCTGCAGGCCTTTCATCAGTTTCTGTGCAGTGAGAGTGAGCGGCTGCACCTCCTCTGGGGCAGATATTATCACCACTCCCGCAGCTGGGCGACTGGAGATGGGGAAAGCAGCTTGGCAGCTGGGGTGGAGGTGAGTGAGCTGAGGTACCTAGGTCTCAGTTATTCTGCCAAGAGCTCCTTCTGGACAAAATTGTCCTCAGGGCTCTGTCCACCACCTTCACAAGCCCAGCTCCCAGCTTCCTCCAGCCGGGCCCAGAGCCTCAGTTGGGCAGCAGTGTGCTTTTCCGAGGGGGGAGGCTTTGGAGCGGTCCACATTTAGGGTTAGCCCAATCCTGGCTGTTTCCCAGCTATGGGATCTGTCACATTTCCTCCCTGAATTACGCTTGCCTGCTGCATTTGTGAAATAGAGCCAATAGGAAGTGTCTCACTTGAATGTTGCAGGGGTTATGCCAGGTAACTCAGCTAGGATAGTATCCTCACCTGGTGGGAACTCAGCCGTGAACGCAGTAACTGCTGTTTAGTCATAACAGCAACAACACCACCAGCAACGCGTGGGCTTCCTCCAGCCCAGGGAGCCCACGACCTCTTCCCATCTCACGGTCCACTCCACTCCAACCCTTTTCTGGAAGAGTCTTACACTAGTGACACCCCGGCTACATTCCTGGGGATGCTGCCGGGTGAACAGTTCACTCCATGGCTTGATCTAAGATGAAGGACTGATGGGTAATCAGGCTGCAGCACGGCCCCAAAACCCAGGAGCTCTGCCATCCATGAGGCCTTCCTACAGCAGCTAGAGGAGTGGACGAGGCCAAAGCCGGGGTGCCTTGGCAGGCAGAGGACACATTTTCCTGCTTGTCTGCAGAGGGCAGTGGGTGGAGTGGGATGCTTCCGGAGGAGGCCAGTGGGTGGGGTGGGACATTCTCAGTGGAGAGCACTGGGTGAGATGCTTCTTGGTGGGGGCAGTGGGTAGGGTAGGACACTCCCAGCAGGGGACAATGAGTGGGGTGGGACGCTCCTGGGGGGGGCAG
>CAUYLG010060844.1:0-12983 GCA_963573385.1 Cacajao melanocephalus | reverse complement strand
GAGAAGCGCCATGCTAGGGCGCTGGCAAAACAGCCGCGCCGGCCAAAAGAGTTGCGGTGGCGACCCATGTGGCTCCTCCGCTGGGAATCTCCCGGTCTGTGGGCAACAAAAATTTGTCTGAAAGTGCGGCGTCCACTCGCTCTCTGCGCTTTCACTGGGAGCTACAATCCTGAGCTGCTGCTAATCGGCCATCTTGGATCTCTCCCTCCTTATTTTTATTTATTTGTTTTAGAGACAGGGTCTCACTCTGTCGCCCAGGCTGGAGTGACGTGGCGCCATCATAACACACTGCAGCCTTGAACTCCTGGGCTCAAGAGATCCTCCCCTGACAGCCTTCTCCCATGGTGCTGGGATTACAGGCGTGAGCCACTGCCTCAGTCAGACTGCCTTTTAAAAATTGACCTTTTAGGCCAGGCATGGTGGCTCACACCTGTAATCCCAGCACTTCGGGAGGCCAAGGCGGGTGGATCCCCTGAGATCAAGAGTTCAAGACCAGCCTGGCCAACATGGTGAAACCCTGTCTCTACTAAAAATACAAAAATTAGCCAGGTGTGGTGGCGCAAGCCTGTAGATCCAGCTACTTGAGAGGCTGAGATGGGAGAAATACTTGAACCCAGAAGGCTGAGGTAGGAAAATCACTTGAACCCGGAGGCAGAGGTTGCAGTGAGCAGAGATCATGCCACTGCACTCCAGGCTGGGCAACAGAGTGAGACTCCCTCTGAAAAAAAATTGATTTTTTATTTTATTTTATTATTTTTATTGTTTTCTAAGAGATAACTTTATTTTTCAAAAAGTTTTAGATTTACAAAATCATTGAGCTGTAGTAGAGTTCCCATGTATCCCCTCCCTCACAGGCAGTTTCCCCATTATTAACATGTTGGATTACTGTGGTACATTGTTATTACAATTAATGAAGTAATATTGATACACTGTTGTCTAAAACACATAGTTTACATTAAGAATAACTCTGTGTTATACTTTCTATGGGTTTTGACAAATGCATGTCATAGAATAGTATCACTGACCTAAAATTACCCTGTGTTCCACCTATTCATGCTTCCCTGTCCCCAGAACCCCTGGCGACCATTGATCTTTTTGCCATTTGTAGTTTTGCCTTTTCCAGAAAGTCAAATAGTTGAAATCATACAGCACGTAGCCTTTTCAGACTGGCTTCATTCCTTTAGTAATATGCATATTACTTTTTGTGGCTTGACAAGTCTTTTTTATTGCTTAATGCATATTAATATTACTAAATGCATATTTAGTATGCATATGACTTTTTGTGATTTGCTACGTCTTTATTACTTAATGATATTCCATTTTGTAGAAATACCAAGTTTGTGTATCCGTTCACCCATTGGAGAACATCTTGGTTGCTTCTGGTTTTTGGCAATTATGAGTAAAGCAGCTATACACATTCATGTGCAGGGTTTTGTGTTGATGTAAGGTCTTTCTCTTTTTCTTCCCTTCTCCCTCTCCCTCTCCCTCTCCCTCTCCCTCTCCCTCTCCCTCTCCCTCTCCCTCTACCTCTACCTCTTTCTCTTTCCTCTCTCTTTCTTTCTGATACAGTCTTGCTCTGTTGCCCAAGCTGGAGTGCAGTGGCACGATCGTGGCTCATTGCAACCTCAAACTCCTGGGCTCAAGTGATCCTCAGCCTCAGCCCCCCGAGTAGCTGATTCTACAAGTGTGTACCACCACACGTGGCCAAATAAATTTTTTTTTTTTTATAGAGACAGTCTCACTGTATTTCCAGGACTGGTCTAGAACTCCTGGCCTTGGTGGGGCACAGTGGCCACCAAGCACTTTGGGAGGCCGACGCAGGTGGATCACTTGACGTCAGGGGTTCAAGACCAGCCTAGCCAACATGATAAAACCCCATCTCTACTAAAAATATAAAAATTAACTGGGCATGACGGCAGGTGCCTGTAATCCCAGCAGCTACTTGGAGGCCAAGACAGCAGAATCACTTGAACCCAGGAGGCGGAGGTTGCAGTGAGATGAGATCATACCACTGCACTCCAACCTGGGGGACAGAGTGAAATTCTGTCTCAAAATAAATAAATAAATAAATAAATAAATAACTCCTGGCCTCAAGCAATCCTCCCTCTTTGGCCTCCCAAAGTGATGTGATTACAGGCATGAGCCACTGCGCCCGGCCCTGGATGTAAGTTTTCAACTCATTTGGGTGACTAGGAGTGTAATTGTTAGATTGTGTGGTAAGACTATGTTTAGTTTTGTAAGAAACTGCCAAACTGTCTTAAAAGTGGTTTTATATTTCCACCAGCAATGAATGAGAGTCCTGTCACTCCACATCCTTGCCAGCATTTGGTGTTTTCAGCATTCCAGATTTTGGCTGTTATAATAGGGGTTTGTGGTATCTTGTTGCTTCAGTTTGTAGTTCCTAATGACATCGGGTTAAGCACGGTTTCATATGCTTATCTTTCATCAGTCTATCTTCTTTGATGAGGTGTCTGTTCACATCTTTTGCATACATTTGTTTTTTTGAGACAGAGTCCGTTGCCCAGGCTGGAGTGCACTGGCACAATCTTGGCTGATTGCAACCTCCACCTCCCCAGTTCAAGTGATTTTCCTGCCTCAGCCACCCTAGTAGCTAGAACCACAGATGTGCATCACCACATTGGGCTAATTTTTGTATTTTTAGTAGAGATGGGGTTTCACTCTGTTGGCCAGGCTGGTTGCGAACTCCTGACCTAAGATGATCTGCCCTCCTTGGCCTCCCAAAGTGTTCGTATTACAGGCGTGAGCCACTGCCACCACGCCTGGCCCTTTTGCCCATTTTTAAATGGGGTTGTTTGATTTCTTAGTGTTGGATTTTAAGAGTTCTTTGTGTATTTTGGGTAATCAAATATGTGTTTTGCAAATATATTCTCCCAGTCTGTGGCTTGTCTTTTTATTCTCTTAACAATTGCTTTTCTTGTTCTTGTTGTTGTTTTGAGACAGAGTCTTGCTCTTTTGCCCAGGCTGGAGTGCAGTGGTGTGATCCTGGCTCACTGCAGCCTCTGTCTCCCAGGTTCAAACAATTCTCATGCTTCAGCCTCCTAAGCAGCTGGGATTACAGGCATGCATCACCATACCCAGCTAATTTTTGTATTTTTAGTAGAGATGGTGTTTCACCATGTTGGCCAGGCTGGTCTTGAACTCCTGACCTCAGACTTCAAGTCATCTGCCTGCCTTGGGCTCCCAAAGTGCTGGGATTATAGGCATGAGCCAATGCGCTGGGCCATCAACTGCTTGCTTATTTATTTATTTATTTATTTATTTCTTCTCCATGCATACGACCATTCCACATGTCTTGAATTTGGTTGCCTAATTCCAGCTACCAGCAGATTTCAACTATAGTTGACCGTTGAACAACTTGGGGGTTGCGGGGGCGGGGGCTAATCCTCGTCATCGAAAATCTATGTATAACTTTTGACTCAAAAACTTGATTACTAATAGCCTTCTGTTGACTAGAAGCCTTACTAATAATCTAGTCAATTAACATATATATATTTATGCATTCTTGACATACCTAACTTCGTTTCAATTTTCTTGAGATTTCTAGGCTATGTGGTTTGCGAGTTTTGTCAAATGTCACAACTCTCCACAATTTTTTTCAATATGTTTATTTTTAAAAAATCTATGCATAGTGGACTATCACAGTTCAAACCCATGTTGTTTAAGGGTCAGCTGTAGTGTCTCTTAGTCCCAATTCCAACATTTTTAGAAGAGATTATTATTGAGCAGTTTGGTGAAGTGGAGGATCAATGATGGCTGAATGGGGTGGTGTATTAAGGCAGCTGGAAGGGAATCTGGGTGATATTAATTAGTTTTCTAGCCCCTTCAGTACAGGAAGATGAACTGGAAGGAGGCAGGAATAAGTGCTCAACCCTCCATATAGACACAGCGGGTGAAGCCTGGTGGATGGGTGTGGGCTATGGATATGGTGTAGCATATGTAGCTTAAAAAAAAAAGGATCAGCCGGGTGAGGTCGTTCACGTCTGTAATCCCATCACTTTGGTGAAGCTGAGGCAGGTGGATCACGAGCTCAGGAGATCGAGACCATCCTGGACAACATGGTGAAACCTGTCTCTACTAAAAATACAAAAATTAGCTGGACGTGATGGCATGTGCTTGTAATCCTAGCTACTCGAGAGGCTGAGGTAGGAGAACTGCTTGAACCCAGGAGGAGGAGGTTGGAGTGAGCCAAGATCGTGCCACTGGTCTGGCAACAGAGCAAGACTCCGTCTCAGAAAAAAAAAAAAAAAAAAAGAAAGAAAAAGAAAGAAAAAGAAAGATCAATGTATACAGAGGGATGAAACAAAAAGCAAAATTTCCTACCCCCAAGCTCCACTCTTCCAGACTTTTTTTGTTTTTACATACTCTGGAGTTTTCTTCTTCTTTGCATTTTTTTCGGGACAGGGTCTCACTCCCGTTATCCAGGCTGGAGTGTAGTGGTGAGATCCTGAGTAGCTGGGACTACAGGTGTGCACCACCATGCTTTGCTATTTTTTTGGGTTTTTTTTTAAGTAGAGATGGCGTTTCATCATGTTGCCTAGGCTGGTCTCGAACTCCTGGGCTTAAGTGATCTGCCCCCTCGGCCTCACAAAGTGCTGGGATCACAGGCATGAGCTACCACACCCCGCCTTTTCTGGAGTTTGAACATCATACTTCTAAACAATATACTTTATCTTTGTTTCTCAATTTAGTAACTCAAGAGAGCATCTATTGGTACCTCGTCGTTAAAGCAGGGAACTTAAATCACCCTCTCTCATCTCCCCCCATGTCTGTTTTCTCAGTTTTGTTTGCTGTGTTATTATTGGAGTCCTATGTTGGTGCTACTTATAGTTCTCAACAATCTATATTTAAAATTTCATTCCTCATACACCAATTTTAGACAGAATTTCTTGAGCCCTATCACTATGCAAGAAAAATCGCACCCCCACCCCCAGCCCCCCGAAGCCCTGTGCCACCTACTATCTCCTAATTTCTGGTGTTTTCTTTTTTACATTTTCATGGTCAAAGTTGGCAACATTTACATGCTCTTCTGTATTATAATGAAATCTTCCATGCTTTATCTTCAGGTTGATTCTGAATATTGAAAACCAACGAATGTTATAATTCTATAAACGTTATTTACTATAGAACCAAGTAACGAGATAGCTCCTTTGAGAAAGAAATATAGTATCATTTCCTCTACCCTAAGGCGGCTTGATGGAGAATATGTGCTGTTTCAGATGTCAAGGTCAAATGGATTTGCTTTTCTTACACTCCACTAATTGCTCTAAATCATACCTCAGATATGTTTTCTTTCTATTTCATCCTGGAATAGATTTTGTTGTTTCTGGTTCTTCATTTGCCTTTCTTATTTATTTCTGAGAGAAGAAACAGATGTTGTCTCCATTATGTCAACCCGAAAGGCTACTTGCTGTGCCCACCTTCCTGTGCCTGGATTCTTTGCAGGTGCACTGAGATGAAGTACTTGTGTTTTATCCAGCATTCCTTCTCTCCTATCTTTCAGGGAACTGCAGCTCTACAGTCCAATGATGTGACTTGGGTTTTTTTCCCTGTTTTCAGTGGGTGGGCTTGTCACCAAGGTCTGGCAGTTTCCCTTGATGGTAGCTCATCTGAGGGCTGGACACACAACTGAGACAAGGGTAATTAGAGTCCTACTGTGGGATTTGATCTGTGGCTATCAACAGTGAGAAGCACTCATCCCTTTAGCTTTAGGTAAGGCTTGTTCAAGGGACTCGATGTCCACAAGGACCCAGGGTCAGTATATATCTTTCCTCTGCCCTCAGTGTTGTCTTCACCCCCTGGCTTCTCATAATGGACTGTGAGCAGCAACATGCTTCTCTTGTGCAGTAAATGGAAGAGGTGTCAATTCCACCAACCCACAGGGCTGGAGAATACAGGAGGGAAATTGGTATTTTTACCAAAAGAAGAGTGAACTAATTTTGGAAACCCAAACCACAGATGTTCACACCCCTTTCTATTGAATTTCTTTTTATTTCAACAATTCTATTTTAAATTTCCAAGAATTATTTTTTGCTTTCTTTTCATAGCTGCTTTTTTTTGTTTTATGAATATAATGGCATTAGAATCTTTCTTTTTATAAGTTCTCTCGTATTCCTTTAATTATCTGTTCCCTCTGGGATTGGTTTGTTCACTTTTTGTTTAGTTTATTAAAAAGGCAATACTGGCCAGGTGCGGTGGCTTACACCTGTAATTCTAATACTTTGGGAAGCAGAGGTGGGTGGGTCGCTTGCGCCCAGGAGTTAGAGACCAGTCTAGGCAACATAGTGAGACCCCCATCTCTAAAAAAAGATTCTTTTTAAAGTTAGCTGGGCATGATAGTGGGTACCTGTGGTTCCAGCTACTTGGGAGGCTGAGCCTGGGAGGTCAAGGTGGAAGGATCACTTGAGCCTGGGAGGTCAAGGCTGCAGTGAGCCATGATTGCACTATTGCATGCCAGCCTGAGCTACAGAGCACTGTCTCAATGAGTAAGTAAATAATTAAATAGGTGATATGGCTGAGTAGTTCAGAGCCCAACTCAGGAAACCAGTTGCCTGGGTTCAAATTTCATTTCTCTGCTCCTTACCGGCCATGTAAACCTTGGTCAAGGTTATTTTACCATTCTGTGACTCAGTTTCCTGTAAGTGAGATAACAATAGCATCTAGCTCAGAAGTTTGCTAAGTGAGTTAATAAGTATAAAATTGTCAGAACATTGGCTGGGTGTGGTGGCTCAGTCATGTAATCCCAGCACTTTGAGAGGCCAAAGTGGGTGGATCACCTGAGGTCAGGAGTTCAATACCAGCCTGGCCAACACAATGAAACCCTGTCTCTACTAAAAATATCAAAATTAGCTGGACATACTGGCATGTGCCTGTAATCCCAGGTACTCAGGAGTCTGAGGCAGGATAATCGCTTGAACCCAGGAGGTGGAGATTGCAGTGAGCTGAGATCGAGGCACTGCACTCCAGCCTGGATAACAGAGAGACTCCAGAGTCTGTCACCCAGGCTGGAGTGCAGTGGCATGATCTCGGCTCACCACAACCTCCACCTCCTGGTTTCAATCAATTCTCCTGCCTCAGCCTCCCAAGTAGCTAGGATTACAGCCGTGCACCACCATACCCAGCTAATTTTTGTATTTTTAGTAGAGATGGGGTTTCACTGTGTTGGCCAGGCTGGTCTTGAACTCCTGACCTCAGGTGATCCACCCACCTCGGCCTCCCAGAGTGCTGGGATTACAAGCGTGAGCCAATGTGCCTGGCCTATTTGTATTTTGATCCTTTTCTTTTTGCTGGTCTTCCTCACCTGCTTGGTAATACCTGGTAACCAATTCATCTTTATGAATAAAGGGCAGGTTGGTTGATATTGGCACTCACGTAAGGTGTCTCCCCTGCCCTGCAGTATTACCTGTTGGGGTGGAGAGGTACATGTGCCAGTTGCCGACCCTGTGGGGTGTGTTGAGTACCTGTAGAGAGTCTACTCCTGCTCTGGCCTCTGGGGCAGCTTCCTCTCAGTGTGCTTTGGCTCTGGTTTCCTTTACCCCAACCTATTCCTGAGCGTGATCCTCCCTCTTTCTATGTTCTAGAAGCAAATCAAAATCCCTGTGCCGTGGATACTCACCATCTCCCAGCCGTCCTGTTCCCAGCCCTTCTATTTCCTTTTCCCTTCGCTTACTGTGGTCTTAGTGGTATTGGATGGGCCAGGGATGGCAGAGACAAGTTCTCAGTCCACCATCTTGAAGCAGATGTTGATGTAGTGGTTTAAATGTGTGTGTATGTGTGTGTGTGTGTGTGTGTGTGTGTGTGTGTGTTTTAGATTGAGTCTCTCTGTGTCACCCAGGCTGGAGTGCAATGGGGCAATCTTGGCTCACTGAAACCTCCGCTTCCCGGGTTCAAGTGATTCTCTTGCCTCAGCCTCCCGAGTAGCTGGGATTATAGGCACCTGCCACCACACCCAGATAATTTTTGTATTTTTAGTAGAGATGAGGTTTCACCATGTTGGCCAGGGTGCTCTCAAACTTCCGACCTCAGGTGATCCGCCCACCTCAGCCTCCCAAAGTGCTGGGATTACAGCTGTGAGCCAGTGCGCCCAGACCGAATGTTCTTAACTCTACCTAGCTCTGCACAGATGGTGTCCCTTGAGACCTGCATGTGTTCACACTGGATGCCCAGACCCTGCACAGAGAGAAAAAAGGGAGGACATGTATTTGGGTCTTTTAACTTTCTTGTAATAGGCATCCTTGGGCTTGTTGACTTTCTTTGGGAGTCTCTGGACTCAGAGCCGGTCCCTTAGTGGGTCATTCCACCTAAATCTTGGGGAAGGAAGTCTCTTCAGTGTCCCTCACAACCCAGAGCCTTCAAACATTCAGGGACGGAAGTGGGTGAGTACAAGATGCATGAACAAGAGAGGAGAGCTGGAGGGACAGGTGACAGGCGGGGTGAGGTGACTGAATGCGTGAGGGTCCAGGGTGTGGCTATGAGAGTAAATATCATCTCGGGTGGAGGAGAGGGGGCTTGTGCCTTCAGTCTCTCATTCAGAGAAGCAACAGCAGAGCCAGCATTCTCAGAGCTCTTCTGATGTTCCAGGCCCTGGGAACTCTTTGTATAAGCTTTCCAGAGGACCCAGCCTCGGAGTCATTGGGTGGCTCCCGGGATCACACAGCAGGTGAAGGATATGTCTGGAACTGAACCGAACTCTATGCAGGGCCAAGGCTTTTAGCCACTGGGCTACATGACTCCCATCTGCCCCAAGCTGTCTACAGCATGGGTCTCAAAGATCTCCCTTGGGCCTCTGTAGACTGAGCTGTCCCCACGTGAGACAAGTGGGTCAGAAGGCTGAGGAAGCAGAAGGCTCTGGCACCCTCTGGGGGAGGCAGGAGGCTCTGCAGAGATACCGGCAAGGAGGTGGGCAGGAGCCTGGGCCTGGAATCTGGGTAGGTCCAAGGGATGAATGACTGAATTAAAGTCCTGGAGGGCAGGGCTTCATCTCCCTCTACTTCTTAGCACTGGGTCCCCAGGATTTTCTCAGACACATATCTGTTAGAATAAAGACATGAGACCATGTGACTAACTTCTAGCTAGTGGAATATAAGCAGAAATGAGGTCTGCAATTTAAAGAATTACCTTTTTTTATTTTTATTTTTTTGAGGCAGAGTTTTGCTCTTGTTGTCCAGGCTGGAGTGCAATGGCACGACCTCGTCTCACCGCAACCTCTGCCTCCCTGGTTCAAATGATTCTCTTGCCTCAGCCTCCCAAGTAGCTGGGACTATAGGCACGTGCCACCACACCTGGCTAATTTTTTCATTTTTAGTAGAGACAGCATTTCACCATGTTGGCCAGGCTGGCTTGCACTCCTGACCTCGTGATCTGCCTCCCAGAGTGCTGAGATTACAAGCGTGAGCCACCGCGCCCGGCCCTGTCTCATTCTCTTAAACCTTCTCCAGACTCCACTTCTTGTTTAGTGACCTTCCTTTGTAAAGGTCACAGTAAAAATCAGAGTCCTCGTCCTGACGAGTAAGGGCCTGTGTGGTCTCACTGCTTATTCTGCCACTGCTTTTGGGAATCTGCCTATTTTTGAGGGACTCTCTGTGAAATGCTTCGTGATGTCCCCTTTTGCACCATGTCTGAAAAGTGCGAGAGGCATGGGGATGGTGTTTGGTTCAGAAATCCCAGAAGTCCCCTAAACAGATGTTGTATATTTTCTGCTTTATGATTTTGTATCCTACAGAGATTTCAAATGGGAGTCTAAAGAAATTTATACTCAGTAATTTTCTCTGAACATGAAGCATCTGCCCAAAAGTAAGATAATCCAGTTATTTTACTTCAAATTTGTATTTTTTTAAGTGTGAACTGAGGTTGGTCATTTAAACTCTCTATTCCCCAACTCCCAGCTGTAGTAGTTACATTATTATCATTTTATAATTTCCTCTTTTTTAGTATGAAGCTTATCAGGAATGTGATATGAATGCGTATGTATGTATATGTGTGCATGTGTATATCATATATCATAGGAACATATACCTGTGTGTGTATCATATAGCAACATGTCCTGTTGAAATCACAGGATTTCTTTTCTTTTCTTTTTTTTTTTTTTAAGACAGAGTCTCACTCTGTTTCCCAGGCTGGAGTGCAGTGGGACCATCTTAGCTCGCTGCAACCTTCACCTCCTGGGTTAAGCAATTCTCCTGCCTCAGCCTCCTCAGTAGCTGGGATTACAGGCATGTGCCACCACGCCTGGCTAATTTTTGTATTTTTAGTAGAGACAGGGTTTCACCATGTTGGCCAGGCTGGTCTTGAACTCCTGACCTCAGGTGACCCACCCGCCTTGGCTTCCCAAAGTGCTGGAATTACTGGCGTGAGCCACCACACACCTAATTTCATTCTTTTGCATGGCTGAGCAATATTCTATTGTCAACTTATATCATATTTTTTTTATTCATTCAGCATCCACAAGCATTTAGCTTGTCTTTATATCTTGGCAATTGTGAATATTGTTGCAGTGAACATGAGGGAGCAGATGATTCTTCAAGATGCTGCATTTATTTCCTTCAGTTATATTCACAGAAGTGTGATTGCTGCATTGTAGGGTAGGTTTTTTTAAAAAACATTTTAAATAACCTCCCTCCTGGTTTTCATAATGACTCTACCCAGTTAGAACTCTCTGAGTGCTCAGAATTGCTTTTTCTTGACATCCTTGTGAACATTGTTATGTTACTTATTTTTTATATTAGCCATTCCAATATCCAAAAGTTTGATTGGAGTTGTCTTTGGTGTGCAGAAGCTTTTTAGCTTAATGCACTCCAGCTTGTTTATATTTACTTTTGTTGCTGTTCTTTTGGTGTCATGTCTAAAAAATGATTGCCAAGACCAATATCAAAGAGATTTTCTCTTAGAGTTTTTAAGGATACATGTTTTACATTTAAGGCTTTATTTCAAGTTAATTTTTGAGTATGGTGTAAGAAAAATTGTCTGTTTCATTATTTTGATTGCAAGTATTCTGTTTCCCCACAACCAAGTGTTGAAGAGACCATACTGACTGCATTGTATATTCTTGGCGCACTTGTGAAAGATGAGTTAAGTTGATATGCAGGAGTTTCATTCTAGGCTCCCCATTCTGTTCCACTGGTCTCTGTGTTTGTTTTCTTCTCTGTTCACATACCATCCTGTTCTGACTACTGTAAGAACAGTTTGCAACAGTCTTAAAATGTGGTTTGAAATCAGAAAATGTTATGCCTCTTGCCTTGTTCTTTTTCCTTCAGATTGCTTTGGCTATACCAAATCTATTTTAATTCCGTATACGTTTTAGAATTGTATTTTCTATTACTGTGAAAAAGACCACTGGAAATTTGATAATTTTTAATGGATCTATAGTCTTGGTCTTTAGCAGAATTTTACCTCCCTGGATTGCAAAAGTCTCTTAGAGGCATTTTTTTTTTGAAATGAGGTCTCTCTGTATCACCCAGTCTTGTTCTGAACTTCTGGCCTGAAGTGAGCCTGTCACCCCAAGGTCCTGCGTAGTTGGGATTATAGGCATGAGCTGTGGTGCCTGGTTCTCTTGGAAAGGCATTTCTGTACATGGAAGGCTGACACATTTTTGTTGCTGTGGGGGGATATAGAAGCCTGGGTTCACCTATTTCACCATCTTTCTATGTCATTCTCCTGTACATTTTCTCTTTCTATTTTATTCCATTTCAAGTTTATCTGTAATTTTAAATTCTAGTTGTCAGAACAATATGCTAGAATTAACATGTTCTGTCTGAATTAAATTATTTAGTAAGCACTCCATATTTATTAAATTACTGCAGGCAAAAAGAAATCATAGGATTTCATCCAGCTTCTTCAATCTGTATATAAATGGTAATATGATTGATTCAGAAACATTTATTTTATGTATCAGTGACTCTCACCGTATTTTACATCATTTATATTCTTCTCTTGATTTAGAAATGTAAGGCTATGCCATGCTTCTGAAAGTTGGATGGCAGCATTCTTATTTTGTATAAGAATAGCATCAGTATAGTAAACACATAATAAAAATTATCTTTTGTATCTTCTTCTTAGTCATTAAAATGTTTTCAGTAGAGTCTTTTATTAATGATTGTAGTGTGTTTTCTCTGAAATGTTACTGCTGTACACTGCATGCCAATGATTCAAAATACCTGCTTTTTATAATTACACAGTCACAGTTGAATATTGTAGTTACCTAGGCAAACTCTTTTTTAATGGTACATCAATGTTTCCTCACAGATTTTCTGACCACCACATCTCTTAGGGTTTTGTAATTCCATATTACTTTTTTTTTAGTGTGTTTTATTTGTCTGATTGTTTTGTTTTTGTTTTTACTTTTTTATTATAATTTTAGGTAACAGTTTGCAACTTCGTATGTACACTTTAAAGTGGGGCTTAATTAAAATAGGAATCAGTTGTGTATCTATCACAATTAAATTATGTATGTGTGCATTTGTTTCTATAAATATGACCCCCGACTTTGGTTATGGCTTATCTGGTGTATTTTTTTATCAGCTGATTTTCAATGGTTGTTTTATTCTGTCCAGGTCAGTAGTCATGGAAATAGTCTATTTTCATCATGTGTTTAATTATAAATCTATATTTTCTTTGTCCAAGAGAAACATTTTTTCTGATTTGAAGGTGATTTTTGATAAGTTTTATGATTATGTATCTCTTTTAACTATCTTTTCTAAAAAATTCAATTGTGTTTAAAAACAAATATAACAGATATAAACTTAAATCTTTTAAGTGCACAATTCAGTAGTGTTAAGCATATTCACATTGTTGTGCAAAAGACCTGAATTTTTTTTTTAATTTTTTTAATTTTTTATTTTATTTTTTGAAAGAAAGGAAAAGAGAGGAAAGAAAGTGAGAGTGAAAGAAAGAAAAAAAAAAGAATGTACGAGAGAAAGAAAGAGGAAGAAAAAGAGGGAGAGAGAACAGGATTCTTGTTCTACTGCCCA